>CAUYRH010033763.1:0-22801 GCA_963574655.1 Perodicticus potto | reverse complement strand
GCACAAAAACAGAGAGGTAGATGTTTGGAACAGAATAGAGAACCAAAAGATGAATCCAGCTACTTACCATTACTCGATATTTGACAAGCCAATTAAAAACATTCAGTGCGGAAAAGACTCCCTATTTAACAAATGGTGCTGTGTGAACTGGCTAGTGACCTTTAGAAGACTGAAACTGGACCCACACCTCTCACCATTAACTAAGGTAGTCTCTCACTGGATTAAAGATTTAAACTTAAGACATGAAACTATCAAATATTAGAAGAAAGTGCAGGAAAAACTCTTGAAGGAATTGGCTTGGGTGAATATTTTATGAGGAGGACTCCCCAGGCAATTGAAGCAGTATCAAAGATACACTACTGAGACCTGATCAAACTAATAAGCTTCTGTACAGCCAGAAACATGGTAAGTATAGCAAGCAGACAGCCCTCAGAATGGGAGAAAATATTTGCAGGTAATGCCTCTGACCAAGGTTTAATAACCAGAAGCCACAGAGAACTCAAACGTATTAGCAAGAAAAGAACAAGTGATCCCATCTCAGGGTGGGCAAAGGACTTGAAGAGAAACTTCTCTAAGGAAGATAGGTGCACAGCCTACAGACACAGGAAAAAATGCTCACCATCCTTAATCATCAGAGAAATGCAAATCAAAAGTACTTTGAGATACCACCTAACTGCAATAAGATTAGCCCACATGACAAAATCCCAAAACCAGAGATGTTGGCATGGATGTGGAGAAAAGGGAACAGTTCTACACTGCTGGTGGGAATGCACAATGATACATTCTTTTTAGAAGGATGTTTGGAGAGTACTTAGAGATCTAAAAATAGACCTGCTATTCGATCCTATAATTCCTTTACTAGGTATATATCCACAAGACCAAAAGTCACATTATAACAAAGACATCTGAACCAGAATGTTCATTGCAGCCCAATTCATAATTGCTAAGTCATGGAAGAAGCCCAAGTGCCCATCGACACACGAATGGATTAATAAATTGTGGTACATGTATACCATGGAATACTATGCAGCCTTAAAGAAAGATGGAGAATTTACCTCTTTTGTGTTTACATGGATGGAGCTGGAATATATTCTTCTTAACAAAGTATCTCAAGAATGGAAGAAAAAGTATCCAATGTACTCAGCCCTACTATGAAGCTAATTTATAGGTTTCATATGAAAGCTATAACCCAACTATCACACAAGAATTTGGGGAAATGGGCAAGGGAGGGGCGGGGAGGGGGGAGGTTGGAGTGGAGGGAGGGTAATTGGTGGGGCCACACCTATGATGCATCTTAGAAGGGTACAGGTGAAACTTACTAAATGCAGAATTCAAATATCTTCATACAATAACTAAGAAAATGCCGTGAAGGTTATGTTAAACAGTTTGATGAAAACATTTCAGATTGTATATGAAACCAGCACATTGTACCCCTTGATTGCACTAATGTACGCAGCTATGATTTAATTAAAAAAAAAAAAAACCGCCATGTAATAAAAGCTTTGTTTCTTGATCCACATATATCATAATCTCCTGTTTTATCAATTTTTGTCTGTTCCCTCTGGAAATGACTCTCTATGTTGTAACTATAGCCACCCATAAGAAAAATACGGACCCCCACTTTGGGTACAAATCAGAGTTGATTTTATTTACTCCTAGGCTGGGAGCCGCTGTTAAAAAGGCAGACGGCCCAAATCAGGTTGTCATTTATTACATCTGCACAGGTGGACTGCTGCCCAAAGGGCAAACGGCCCCTCAGGGCAGTACAAGCTGATTTTTATACCCCTTTTGTGCTGATGTGGCGAAGCAAGCATGTACAAAAGCAAAACATGGTGGGTTACAGGGCGGTGTCGCATGTCATAGTCAGGTAGTTGGCTCAGGATTTGCTGTGTGGCGGCTCAGGGGGGACTCAGTAACCATGGGTACTACTTGGAAAGCCCAGTAGCTTGGGAAACTCAGCTTGAGTAAGTTTTTACCATTGTTTAACTGGCTAGGGGGTTGAGGTAAGTTTCTCATCATTGTGTTTAGACATTGCTGGGGAGTCAGGAAACTCAGAGAACTTCCTTGTCAGAAACCTGTTCTCAGAATTAAACCAAAAAGGGGGCTTTGAGACGGACGGGAACTCAGGCTGAAACAGTTAGGGGCCTTCGGGTCTTCTTGCCGGGTCGGTTACTACACTCTACATTTGCTTCTCACTTCTATTTTCAGTATAGTCTGTGTTTCTGTCATCCTCACTCCATTAAAAAGTTCTTGTTATTCCCTCGTCATATCCATACTGTAAAAGTAAAGGACATGTTTCTGTCACCATTTCACAAAGCATCAAGATAGGTGTTAAGCCATTGCCAAACTGCCTGCGCACTTACTGGTTCTATAACTGAGGCCTCAATTATTCTGCAAGTAAAAGGCAGTGATAATAATAGTGCTTTCCTTGGTGTGGTAGTGACAGTTGAATTATTTAGTCTGTACTGCCGCCAGCAGCGTCCGGCTCAATAAGTTTTAGTTAACTCCCAGCACTTCCCTTTCCTGAGATTAAAAATGGGAGGTTATGACACTTCATCCCATGTGGAAATGAAACTGTGAGGCGAAGAGCCTTAGCCAGTGTAAATGTATAGAGCAGATATTGTAAATATTCAGTAAAACTTAGCTAGTTTCAAGCTCTCAAAATATAAGACTTGATCACACTCACTATTATTATTGTTAGTATTATTTTTATCTCTTGTTTTCTCAGGCTGTTCCTTACCAATTGCCTTTGCTACCCTTTTTCTCTATTTGTGCCATAGCTGTGGGTCCCCAGGCAGCTACTCTACCAATATCTTCTCTCTGTACACCTCATCCAAACCCATGGTTTCAACTTCACCAGACACACAACAACTCCAAAATTCTTGACTTGCATACCATTTATCTGCAGAGACTTTGGGTCAACTCAAAGATCTCCAGACATTCAGCTGGAATGTCTGTCAAGTGCTTCACATTCAGACTGTGAACACACCATCTTTACTACAAGCTTAGTTCCCTCTGCCTGGGAATGCCATTCCTGTGCCTCCATGTTTTCAAAATAAAAGCTTGGATATTAATTTTACAACCTCTTTATTACTTCTCCCATTTTTCTAATCTATTTCTGATGCCTGTGTATTAGACTATGTTGATAGCCCTTGGATTTACTGTAACTCTTTCCTTCCAGGTTCATGATTTCTTTGGATTATAGTTGTAAGATCCTACCTTCTTATAGGCTGATTTAGCATCAGTCCATCAGCAACAAATGCTATCGGAATGATCTCCCTCATTCCCCCATGAGAGATGGTCAATGGTACGCTATTATTTTCAGGGTGAAATTCAAAACTTTTAATTTGTTACACAAAGCCCATCATGATTTTTATCTCTTTTCTCTAATTATCTTTTCTTCAGTCATATAGGACTTCTTGATTTTTATCTAAATGTCTCGTGCCATCTCTCCAGGCCTTCTCTATACTAATTTTTATCTCTTTTCTGGATTGCACACACTCTTATATAGCTAAGATCTACTCAACCTTCAGATTTCACTGATGTCTTGGTCAGACATCTTGGTTTTATTCAAAAGTCCCATTCATACCTAGGATTACTTGGAGTATAGAAAATCCTGTACTAACATGTACATGTCACTATTCTTAACTTTTTCTAATGAAAAAAGGACAAAGTTTTATCTCTTGCTGTTATTCCTCCCACTATCTCCACTTTTGTGCCCTCGCCAAAAGGCCTCCTGACTGTTTCTTAATCTCCTCAGACAGGCTATTCCCCTGGGACACTGGTGTTGCTTTCTCTTTCTGCCAGATAAACTCACTCCCCACTCCTTACCCTTTTCCACTTGCTTAGAGATGCCTGCCATGTCCACTCTATTTAAGATAGGAACTACTCTTTCCCCACCGATCTACTCACCTCATCTTATCAATCTCCATAACATCACATAATTTACTTATTAGGTCTATAGGCTATATCCTCTCAAATAATGTAAAAATGAATGAAGGGCCATTTGTTTGCGTTGTTTCTTTTGTATCACTGGTACCTAGAACAAAACGTGCACTTAACAAATATTGAGCAAGCGATGAGCAGAAGGAATGATCAGTTATTTTTTTTGGCAGTATAGTGCCAAACATATAATAGGTGCTCACTCTGTGTTTTTAGAGTTAACAATTAATTAAATTTTTTAAGCAGTTTAATGTTAACAAGTAAATGCAGTGTATGAGATTTAAAATTAAATAATTGAGTCCTTTTTAAAATTAGAGGAAAAATTCACCCATCATGTTAAGGTTGAAAAATAGTCATCCTTGTGAATTCAGCTATATTCTAGTTTGATCACCTGAACATTAAGCTGTGACCAACTTAATTTTGGTATGGAAAATGATAAACTATTTTCCACTTTTCCTCCTATCAAAACTTTAAGGACAAACCCTAGGGACTTTTACTCAATTATCCCTGAAAAGGATGAAATATTAAACACTAAAGAAACACCATACATGTCTTGCACAGCTCACTGAACTAATACATCGGGTAGAGCAGAGTAACTTTCTATTATATGTTCAGATCATACTGTGATTTGGGGTTGATTGAGGAGGGGTGGTTAGTGTGACGAGCAGTAAAAGATGAAGATCTATTTATATCAACCCCGTGCTCAGGGCCGGCTTTACACAGAATGACAAATAGACTTAGTATCAGCTACAGTTCAGAAAGCCTCCTATTGCATTCATTGTACATAGTGCACCCAAAGCTTGAGAATTGAGGAATAAAGTATTACCAAGTGCCCGCTGCAAAAGTGGTCTGCAAGATCTCTTCACCTCTCACAGGGATGAGAACTGAATGTACTATTCAGAAGACTGTGCTTTCCTGAATCTCCACTGAAGATTCTTAAATACTTATTCTTTTGATAATTAGTAAAGACTACAGATTTTGAAGTCAAAACAATTATTAATAGTGCAGGGTTATCATGATTTAAAAGAAATCTCTAATAAATTTTTTAGTTCTAATACGATTTGGCTTTATGTTGGTACAAATAATTTTTAGCTGTTTACATATTTTTTTAAATGTAAACTTGTTTTAATAATCATTGATTTTAATTTACTTAGATATGACTCAGACATTTGATGATTATCTGTTACTTAATTTAATATAACATGACTTTAAGATTTTAAATTACTGGAAAGAATTTTGAAACTAGACACAAGTACCCTCTCTTATGTCTTTCTAAGTCATCCTGGGTCCCAAGTATGGCACCCAAGGGTGGTTATGAAGGGAAGGGCAAGGATCATCTGGGTCTTCAGTTTCCACACAGAGTGTAAAGCTAAGGTGTAAGGACAAACCTATAGGGACAATGCCTGAGAATTCACAGCATAATCAGAAGGCTGGGAAGAATTCCAGGTGTCCCCAGGGCTTACCATGGCCATGTGGCTAAACCTCAGAAATTTATTTCTTTATTTTTTATTTTTTTTAATTTTTATTTTTTATTAAATCATAGCTGTGTACATTAGTGCAACCATGGAGTACAGTGGCGGGCTTCATATACAATCTGAAATATTTTCATCCAACTGTTCGACATAAACTTTAATAATTATTTTATTTTTACTGCTTGATAAAATAAAAGCAAGGTTAGGTGATTAGACTCACAGAAGAGGCAAAGAATGGGGCATTTATTTAATTTCTAGAAGTAAAGGAGGCTCATATGTCAGTGCGTAAGGAGAGAGCAGATTCATGGTGTGCTCAATGATCAAGGGAAGCACAAATCCCCAGGGCTCCTCTCTGAGTTGCTTACTGAGCGTGAGAAAAGGCCATGTCCATTTGAACATTCTGTGCTTCATTTTCTTCATTTTTACAATGATGATTAAATACACAGTGTAATCAACATTTATTAAATCCTAATATCTATTTTGTATTACCTCTCACATCATTACTTTATATACTAACTTTGCAACTTTGAGGAGCTATTTATTTATTCTTTGATAGAGAGATAAGGAGGGCGAGGTAGTCTCTCCAGATGTCGAGTAGGATGGTCCAGCTGGAAGATCTCTTAAGTAGGGGAGGAGGTTCACACCTCACTCTGCCCAGCCTACTTCCTGTTGGCCGTGCTGCCTTTAGGCACAGTGATATTACTGCCTTGAGACAGTGCACACAGTGGATATGAAGACAAATGAAGTTCATTTTAATACGTGAATTGAAAGCTGAAATTCATCATTGAAAATAGCCACTGTTTTAACTATTAGGCAACTAATATACACCCAGTGCTATTGTTACTGAACCCACAAAGGTGTTCTGGTGCAGGACTGATCATTGCCCAGAAAGTCAATTACTGAGACAATAAAAATTGTCAAGGAAGAGAGATGAGAGAATTGCCTCTAAATTCATCTCTCTGGCCAATTAGGGGTAGAGGTTTTTAATAAGGAGTCCAGGAAAGTGACTACCTGTATTGGGGAAGACTGCATTGAAACCAGCATGTGCAGGAGGTCTCATTTAAAGGTCATAGGTTAGTGGTGGATGGTGAGCCTTGGCAGAGAACAGGTCTCGTTCAGAAGTCAGAGAGTGTGATGATGGTGAGTCTTGGCATTGTTATCCTGGAAGGGGTCTGCTGTTTCTAGGTGACAACTCAAAAGGTTAAAGGGTATGTTAAACAGAAAGATGACAATGTTCTGGTCATTGAGTCCTACTAGCCTGGGATTTCAAAGCATTAGAAAGTTACAGGGAAAACATGTATGGCAGGGGTGACATTTTGTGTTTGTTTATAGAGTTAATTATACTTTGTTGAAGGATGCTGTAAAAATAAAGTACACCACTTGGTCCCGTCCCAGAATGAATTTAGAATATTATTATACACACAGTATATAACAATTATCTTGGTGTTTATAATCATTATATAGTAAAAATTAACTAATGAAGGTAGCCATTGCTCTTTGGCACTCAAAACCAGGATAAGGCTCTGGTTATCAAAAGCTAAATGAATTTGTTGGGAAGTATTTGACAGATTACTTATTTATATATAAAATAACATATATTCGAACAAGGAGCAAGACAAGCCATGATAGTCCAGAGTGTTTTTATAGCATCACTCAAATCGGCCCATCAGCTCCAATCATTCTCTGGGCCCCTGTGTTGAATACTAAAATTCCTAGGGGAGAGTCTAGTCAGCCCAGTTTGAGTGTATGCTGCCCTCTTGGCCGAAGCAGCACAAGTCTTAACAGTCCCACCATGACTTCATGCAACATAGGACAATCAGAGTGCTTCTACCATTAAAAAGGGAAATTAATCATTGGCAGGAAAAAGTAAAAAATGATTTGATAGCTCTAAGAAGAAAATCAATGTTATGGTCTGAATGTTTGCATCTCACCAAAATTCAAATGCTAAAATCCTAAATCCCAGGGTGATAATATTAGGATATGAGGTCTTTGGGAAGATGATTAGGTCATGAAGATGGAGCCCACATGAGTGGAACAAATGTCCTTCTAATAGAGGCCCAGGAGAGCATATTGATCTTTTCCACCATGTAAGGGCATAGTTTAAAGATGCTCTCTGTGAACCAAACAGAGTGCTTTCACCAGAGACCAAATCTGTCACTGCCTTGACCTTGGACTTCTTAGCCTCCAGAACTGTAGGGAACAAATTTCTCTTCTTTAGAATGTAGCTGGTTTATGTAGAAGCCAGAAACTAAGGCAATCAAGGGATTATGACAGGTAAAGGATTTCAATGAAAGTTACAGAGAAGATCTAAACCTTTAAGGACAGAAAAGTTTGGAACGCTTAAGTGTACACAACTTTTACAGAAAGAAGTGAGAAGTTTTGCTTGGAATTAGCATCATACGAACGACTATGGACTGCTACCAATGAAGCTACAATAATCATGTTTTTGCCTGCAGTACTTCTGGGTTTGCTTTGTTTTCTTTTTTAACCATTGGTAATCTCTTTGGAACTATGTTTAAACACACTCCTTGCGGCACACATGAAAAAGTCTGAAGATATGTTAAAATTTGTTGTAGCTCTGTGATTTATCACTATTAGTTTATTAGTAGAGATATTTGATTTCTCAGCTTCCTTCTAAGAATTAGATATTCTCCTGAGGCAATCTATATGAGAGAAAAAAGATTAAATCACTTGGAAATTAGGTAAAATGTTAAAATAAAGAGGTTTTATTTTTTTGCATTGTCTGTAATTTATGTCAATTATCCTCATTTTATCATTCTTTTCAATTGGCATAATAGTTAAATCAGGTCCTCCTGTTGTCGCACGATACACCTGCCATATTTTAGAAGTAAATGTGATAAAAATATGGCTTTTAGACAATTATCAAATTTCATATTTTAAAATATATACTTTCATATTCTATGTCATTAGATTATAACATAGAATGGCTAGTTCATGATGGTTGATGAAAGATTCAAAGTGTATACTGTAATTGTAGATTTTAAGGATGTTCTTGAAAGATAGTAACATTGCTACTTAAACAAAGAGATTTTCTTGATAAGTATAGATCTTCTTATTGATCACCTCTACCAAGAGCCTTCCAAGCATACCAACCACAGGTTTACTAAGTATCTCATTAGGATCAGGAGTATTATACACCTTCTAGCAGCCCTTACCATAGTGAGTCTTTATTGCCCTCTGTGTTTTAGAGTAATATTCCTAGAAAACCTCTGTGTGTTTGCCTAGAAAATAAATTCCAGCTTCTTAGCAAGAAAAAAAAAAAACCCTTCAAAATGTTTTACCATTTCATGAACTTCAAAAACTCTCATTTGTTTACATTTTGTATTTTTCAAACCTTCTCCATTTGGCAAAGTTATATGTTCAGTATGAATTTGTTAAATGAGTGAGTATTCAGATAGCAATTAAATCACTTGCTTTTACTGAGCACTTTCTGTGTGACAGGAATCAATTCTAAGAACTTTCTAAGTAGATTCTGAATTATTTCTTACAAGAAACAAGTAGATATGAATATGTCTTATTTTACAGATTATGTAATAGAATTAAGAGGTAAAGGAGAATCCCAGTGGTCATGCTACTAGTGTATAATAGACCAAGATACAAATCCAGAGAACCCACATGGTCCCCCAACTGCCTTATGGCCACTGCCTTGTTTTGGGGCAACATACTTAACCTCTATCAGCCTTGGTTTTATTGATTGTAAAATGAATAGCCTAACTTGTATTTGTGCAGATTGAATTAGTTAATACATTTATAATGCTTAGAACAGTGTATAATAGATACTCAGTAGAGGATAGTTTTTATTACCTGTGAAGTTCTATAAAAGTACAACTTAAAGGTACATTTACAAAAGTAAGAAGGTGATTACATATATTGATGAAGCAAAAGAATAAAGAGAAGATACATGAATATATTTTCATTAATACATCTTCATAAAGTACTTAGTGCAAACGAAAAATGTGCTAAGCATTGGTGATATAACAGAAAACAAAACAAACATGGATCCTGCCTTCATGAAACTTATTTTCTCAATATTTGTGATTATGATAGGAGATAAACAAGATATATTCTCAACTTGACCATAAGCTTAGGCCATACAATGGAGGGTATAGCAAATTATGCCTTATTATGAAGCTAGGTTGATGAAGTGAATCCTTTGAGAAGGGCAAGTGAAATTTATTTTTTAACTTAATTTTTCTTAAATCATAACTGTATACATTTATGGAGTGCAACGTGATGATTTGACACACAATGTGGAATGTTTAAATCACACTAATTAACATATCCATCATCTCATTTACTTATTTTTGTGGCACAACATTTATAATATACTCTTAGTTGTTTTGAAATGTACCTTGGCATTGTGTTTTCCATCCAAAGCCCCAAACAAAAAATGCCGTGAGGCAATTTCCTTGGTAAATAGAGGCAAGACCAACCACAAACTAATCTATTGATGAAATTAGCCGTTAAGTTAAAAAAAAGAAAGCGATCTGAACACAAAACTATAGTCAGACCATGAAAGTCCCTTATCAGCAATGTCACTTCAATGATGCTTTCGAGAGCAATGAGGCTTAAAAGCCTGAATTCTAGCACTTATAGCATGAGACTGCTTTTAATTCTTGCCCAGTGTCCACTTTCTTTTAGAAACAATGTTTCCCTAAAGCCTTCATGAAGGAGGTGAGATATGTGCTACAGGAGAGTCTCTCCCGCCCAGGGAATAGTTAATGGGTTGCACAGAACACACCATGACCTTTGCTTCTCGGTGCATTGGGGAATCCATTTTCAACTTGGATTCTAAGCTGGAAGTTATTCTTTCCATTAAAACAGATTTTTAAAAGCCTCTATCATACCCACAGCATGCAAGAAACAGCTGATGTCTAGAAGAGGCTGTAGGTATAGGATGCTTGTTTGGGGGGTAGACAAAGAGAAAGTTACAGTGTGAAGCAGCTGATCTTGTATTTAGCAAAGCAAACACTAAGTTTGTGGACAGTTGCAAGAATTCTGAAATTAGAGGACATGACAAGAAAGTAAACAAGGGATAAGAGCCACTGGAAGAAATGATTAATCCTCAAGTCTTCTAAGTACAGAAATCCAGTCCAAAGCAGAACGGTTCCATTAGCCGCACTACTTAGATGTCAACATCAGTGGAGGAAAACCAGAGATGAGTACCACAACATAAAATATATGTCTGTGTATCACAGACTGAATATAATTTCCAATATAGTGTGTCATTTCCAACAAATCCTTTAATCCTCTTAAAAAATGCAAGTTTAAAACCTCTAGAACCAGGGGGAATTATTTGTCTATTACGATGAGGATTTTGATGGTTTGAGTGAGTGAAAAATAACATCATGTACATAATTCTTCTATAAAGTGTCTTTATTTCTCTCTGTGTGTATTCAGAAAACTAATGGAGTATACATTTCAATGTATTACCTTTGGTTCTGTACTATAGATGAGGCATCATGTACATTTATGTAAGAAATATCAAGATAAATAAAACTTAGGACCTTCCTTTTAAGGCATTACTATGTTGCAAGAAATTTGGAAATATTTCACAAAATACTGCTAGACAAAAGTGAATTTCATTGACATAGCTTTATTTGGATGTAATATTTATTCTTACACATTCAGAATTTAGCATCAACATGGAGGTTGCTTTCTACTAAACTAAAAAAAAATCTGTCACAAAACAATTAAAACAGTGACATGCTTCACACTCTGCAGAGCTGGGTGCATAAATTCTGGACCATATTACCACCTATTTGACATTTATATTTTTCCTTAAGGAACTTGGGAAACATGTCTTCATTTTCTCCCTTGTTCTCTACTGATGACTAAACATTATAGAAGAATTAGAAAGAAAATAATGTGAAAAGAAGAATTTCTTTTCTAATGAAGACTTAGGAAAAACATCAGGGAAGGTTTGGATTTATAAGTGGATTAGGGGGAAGCATCATATTTTGTTATGGAGCTGTGGCAGAAGCGGAAAGTATCCCACATAAGCAAAAGCTCAGAAGTTGGAAAACGAATCTCATTTGCTGAACAACTTACATTATCAGCCTGGCAAACGGGGGAAATGTGAGGAAGTGAAAAAGTTATAAAACTCCATCCATGGTGCAAACATTTGAGCAACTAAATACAACATGTCTGGGCCAGCTCGCTGCATGGTGGGTACCTCAAGTGCCTGTTCAATAGAACCCGCTGCAGCATCATTGATTTTTAAGTATTCATTGGAGTAAAAGCAAGTAGTTATTTCCTCTAAACATGACTATTACTTATTTCCCATTTTGGCCTATGAGGCCACCTATGAACACATGAAAGAGGAGCTCTCCAGAGTCATTTTCTAATTTAGCCTGGATGAAGAGAAACACACGGGGAAGGAATCTGAGCTCTCTGTTTAAACAAGTGGAGGGATGAACACTGAATGAAAATTAGATTTTTAATATTGGTCTTGTTTAAATAACCTAAGGAGTTTGTCATAATAAAAATGAGGTGTTTTTATTTGATTCTGGGCTGATCACCCTTCTGACAGGTACAGGAAGGGGAATTGGGCTTGATACAGAAAGGAAATGGCTCTGAAGCTGAGCTGAAACATGGGAAGCAGAGAGATAATCATCCAGCCCTTAATAAAAATGCCTCTTGCCCATTCCCATTATTGAAACATGGCCTTGTCTTGAAAAGTTATCCTCAGTCAAAAAAAACTTGGAATTATACACAGTAGCGTAGTAGGAACATGGGGAATCAGCAGACCTGGATACTGATCTCTACGATGAGTTTCTCTGAGGAGTTTGAGTAAACTTATGATTATTCTAGTTTTCTGTTTCTTTATAAATAAAAATATACAGAAAGAAGATGATGGTCAAAAGTCATTTCCTTTTTATCTCATTTCTTCAAAGTAAGTTATTCCCATTTTAAGGATAAGAAGACCAATGTTCAGAAAACTTGTTTTGCCAGTCAGTGAAAAATTTAAGTTTCTACCTTAAATATTTACAGCATTATCGTTTTAGTACATACAAAAAGAACCAGTTAAAGTATTTTACATGGTAAAACCTTATAGTGATATTTTTAAAAGAAATTTGTAAAAAGCAAATGCACAACATTGAAAATAAATAAAAACAAAAGCATTCCAATTAAAATGAATAATTGGGAGGATCATTTTGGAGAATTTGAATAAAATTCACACAGAAATACCAGGACTGTTCAACATAATTTAGGCTCTGACCACGTTTAGTGGTCTGGAGGGAGTACACTGGGCAACACAAAATGAATATACAGGTGTGTCTAATTTAGAAACTTGTTCAAATTGACATTGTATTTCAATGCCAGAATGTCAACATTTAAAGATAATAGCTATTTTATATAAAAGAGATATCAAAACACTTTCCTCTTTTGTTACATCTCAGTGAAGACAGAAGAGAGAGCAATTTATAGAAAATGAGTCAAGAGTATATCCTAATAGGAATCTAATCTCTTAACTCAAATAAAAATATGTATCAATATATCACTGTGAGTATTTTATTTATTATGCTACCTTCACAAGTCCCAAAATAGTGATAAGACAGTTTTGGCTTCATTTCATTTCATCATCAAATGGACAGTTTATAATTATATTTCTTCTGCTCAGATTAGGTGAAATTAGTAAAAATGAGCAACATTAACTTAAAGGCTTTTTGAGGACTTAAGGGGAAGAGGTGTGTGAATTAGGGAAGCCAGTCTGACGTACATTTCCATCTCTAAATTTATACTGTGGTCCCACTCTGATGATCTGTAATACTTTCAAATCAGACAAAATTTCAGAGACTGCTTAAAGTGACCTATTCCAAGAAAGCACGTAATTCATTCAGGGATTTATCATCTGTTGCTTAAGAAATCTGTGGAGACTATGGTTTTTTCCATCAGCTTGTCATTTTCTGTTTAGTTAATCTTGAGTACCTAGTTAGTTCTGGCTTGTTGATTAATTAACAGGAAAAAATGAAAGCTATTAACTTTTTCTAAACCCTCAGGGGATGAATTTTTCACAAGTTCAAGGTGTTCTTAAAATTGCAGTCTGTGCGTCTTGTATTGTATGAGCGTCTAACGCTAAAGGCGCGTATACCAGGCTATATGCTGTGGCTCAGTCACTAAGGAAACAGTAGGTATCTGCGAAAGAGTTCCCAGTCACCTCAGTAAACTTACAGTAATTACAGTTGCACTGGAAATGTCCTCTCCCTGGGGATGTGAATGTTGAGCACCCAGCTCCTAGTAATTGATTTCCATCAGTCACGCACACTGCCATCATTCATGCCTTGGGTATTTATTGAGCACTGTTTTAACCTATGGAATCCTTTAGGGTACAAAGAATGAAAGATTCTCTACTTTTATTCAAGTGGCTGAGAAAAAGACAGTTAACATATATAATAAATAAGCAAATTATACAGCACATTAGAAGGCGTGAAGTCCTTTGGAGAATAAAATGTGGAGCAGGGTAAGGAGTACTGAGTGAGATTGAAGGAGGCTGCATTATTAACAAGCTTAGTCAGGGTTGGGCTTTGGAGCAGGGAGGATGTAACAAAAGTCTCAAAGGACATGCCAGAGTTCACCACTGGTGCTGCTTCAACAAAGCAAATGTCCTTTTTCTCTATGTGAAAATAAGAAAATCATTATTAACCAAGTATAAACTAGTCAAAGTAAACAATTGCCTAAGATGAAGGAACCTAGATCCCCTCACATTTGAAATGCAAACTATGATTTTTTTAGTAATATATTGATCACTATTTTTATTGTTTTGTATTAAATCATAGCTGTGTATAATAATGCAATCATGGGGTACAATGTGCTGGTTTTATATACAATTTGAAATATTTTCATCGAACTAGTTAACATAGCCTCATGGCATTTTCTTAGTTATTATGTTCAGACGTTTATGTTCTTCTGATTTTCTTTTTTTTATGAAGAGTTTCCTTTCAAGAAAAAAATATTTTGGTTGACTTTAAATCTATCTATCTATCTATCTTTCTCTTAATAACATTGTTTTTAACAACATATTCTATTACTTATTGAAAATTAATGTTGTAAAGAAGAAGAAATCTGTTAATACGTTCCTAATGGAGAGTGAGCCAGAGCTGACACAGAGGTTGCCACACCTTGGGAGATTTCATATTAAAGACTGAAAAAAAGGAAAGGGATTGAGGTAAAGCTAAATAACCTAAGCATATGCACACTTGCTTTCTTGGAACTAATCTGGCACCTGCATGACTTCAAATGAATTCTTTGCTTAATAGTAACAGTAATAATAGGCCAATTCACTCTTACTGAAGCCTGATCATGTACCTCGTCACTTCCAAAATGTCTGCAAAGTAACTATTATAATATTCCCGTTTTACACATGAAGACAAGAAGCAGAAGTGATAAGTAGGGTAGGTGAGACAGTTCGTTTTTGGACCTATACTTTTTGTCTCCAAAACCCACTATGTACCACTGACATGACATCTGCAGTAGTTTTGACCAGCGCTACCCCAGTGTGGGCTGAAAGTAATGCAATCCATTGGTATACAGGAGAAGAAGAACAGAATGCTAACTAGTGTTCATCTGAACGTAAGAAAGGTAGTGGCCTAAAGCAATATGTGGCAGGAATGCACCCTGACACCTCTCTACGCTACACCCTCACACAGACTTCTACCTGAGACCACACACCCGGCAGCCTGAGAGGGAGGACGGGGGTGTCGCAGTGAGCAGGGTGATCGTAGCAACCTCAGCGCTCCCTTTCAGTCCATGGCTACCTATTAGAGTTTATGAAATAATATAAAGGCAATTACTCACTTTGTGATCTGTTAATAGTTAGACTAAATTAACTCACACAGAAGAAGTAATTTGAAAACTCTTCCTGGAAAACAAGTCTGCTGAGTAAACAAGGCACTGATATCTCAAGCACAAATGAACAAATATGTGCCAGAAGGGCAGCAGGGAAAGGGCCCCGCTGACAGCTCCTCCACTTCCTTCGAGCCCACGGTCAGTCAAGTCACAGTCCAGATTTCAAACGAGGATATCTGATCAGAGCCGACCTCGTCAGTTCGTCAGTTGTTTATAATCCTTTCAGCTAAAGCCCCATACTTCTTGTTAGCACACAGTGGGTATTATGCTGTTAACAAATAGAATAAAGTATTTAAAATAATGTTCATTTCTATTTTGCATGTAGTATTAAATATGTAAATGATTAAAGGCGTACAGATATGTGATTTATCAAAATGAATATTCACATATTAGAAAGGCATCTCAAAATATTTGCTATGGTTTAAGGCCACAGATCTAGATCATCAAAGCTACTAATGTTACAAATGGTATTGGACATTTATCATAAAATCACATTAGTTTACTGCTGTATTAACTTACAAACTAATGGGAATTAAGTATTGGTACTTGTAACTCTAAATCATATCCCTAAATGTCTGAATAAATCTTATTGTTTCAAGCTTAGTTATAAATGAATTTTTTCTGTCCTTCCTTAAATGGTTTTATTTAGTAGATATATGTGGGTTTATGTAAGAACATAATGTTTCATTTATTTTCAGGCTAACTTAACTCAAATAAAATACTTAATTCCTTTCTTTAATTTCAATATCGTTCTCAATAAGCTCCCAATCTTCTCAGTTAGCTCAAAGCTTTCTCTATTTCCTTGCTATTTCTTGGCATGCAAAGAATTTCACAAAACCCGTGTTTTCTTCTTGTGCAAGGCACTCTCATTTTCCCTTCCTCCCTATTCATCGTCACCACCTTCTATGCTCTTAAATTCCATGAAGGCACTATTTTGATAACTTCTTTTTTACTGGTCTACCCGTCATGTCCAATCCCTACATAACAGCTATCATCCAGCTGTTCACTTTTGCCAATTACTCTAATTTTAAAGATTAAATTTTTTTGAGGAGGACTTCTTTCCATTTCACCTCAAAAACCCAACATGAACTAGATAAATTATCCCACCTGTCTAATAAAACTTCTTCTCCCGTATCCTTTGGCCTGTTGTCTAGGATAAAGTAACTACTATATATCATGCTTCTTTTGAAGATTCCTTGTATTTTGCTAAGAAAAGACTTAAAATATTTGTTTCTGCTTTTCGTTATAATTGTTCTGATGCAAGTTTTCCTTCATATGGTTTACCCTTAAGGATAGAGGCACTGTTTCACATATTTGTTTTTATTCCTAGAAACTTCTATAATATTCACATGCTCATAAGGACTCAAAAATACTATTGCATAGGTAAAAGTACTCTAAAACAATGCAGTATTTGGTTATTTAAAGTGAACTTTAACTTTAATGTCCTCTACCTGTCAAATCAATCAGTATATTTCATAAAACATCACCCAGTAGAAAATCCCTACATAAATATGTTGAAGCTACATGGACCAAAAAGTGAAAGCGGCTTGATGGCATTTAACTTTCTCAGAGTATATTTTTATAGCTAGATATTCAAATTGTAGGTTGTCATTTAGTGTAATGCAGTTATCACAAAACAGGGAAGGAAGAAAAGTGAAATAAAATTTGTGAAAACTATGCATACTCTTCCCCACCTTTCCCCCTTTATTTTTTCTTCTTTAGCTTAGGTCAAATATTGCAGTTTGTTCAAAGATCTGTTTAAAATGAGTTTAATTAATACAAACTTCCCTAATCAGTATTACACTACACTACTCTTTCCTTAATTTGGGTTCTTTAAGCATTTTTGTAACTGCTTCTCTTATAGCTTCCCCTTCGTTCCAGGCTACCATTTAGACAGTTTTATTTTTTTCTTAAAAAAATAGTTCTCTTGAGTGTAGAAGTAATTACTTGTATTTATTTCGGTTTCTGTTAAATCATGGAGGAGTTCTAAGTATGTACTACGATTCCATCGATATGAGTTTTATTGAATGGAATTTTTTTCTACCTGATTTTTCATAGGTAGGATACCATATCCCAGAAACTCAGATGTTCTTTCAGGAACTTACACAAATGTGTGTTTAAAATTTGACATCTAGCCAAATATCTGGGTTAAGTATGGCCTTGGAAAATGGAATAAATATTTATATAATACTTTTCCAAGCACAGACTTGGAAAAGTGTGTGCATCATTATACACATACTTGTAACAATTTCTTTAAGATTCGCCAATGGAGAGTGTTATTAGAAAAGAAGATATAAAATGTATTTCGCCACTTGTGAATTATAAATCAAAACAGAATCACCAATGTTCTTTTGCATGTTTAGTTAAAGTGGCACAAACAAAAGTTAGAAAAGCAGTTTCCTTAAGGAATTAATTCTGTAAGGAGAAGGATGCAACTTTAAGTAGAGAACTGCTTAGCAAAAGATGAATGCTCTGAATGCACAAGTTTCCAGAATTCATACGATGCTTGTATAGACAGCTGACTTTATCACTTGGCTTCAAAAGACAGAAGATAAAATATATTTTAAATTTATTTCTCTGTCAAAAGATCATTGAAGGAATACCTAAATTCTCCAACAAAAATAGATATAAAGGCTACAGAATATGTGCCTATTGTAAGATACCATATCAAAATGTGAACGGAGACAGCTTTACTTTCTATGTCTTTTTCCTCCACTTACCACTATCTTTAAAGCTAGTCTTATTTAAAACATAAATAATAATTTTAAGGCTAGAGGGTGATGCAGCATCCAAATAAGTTTGGGGCCTACCCTATTTTCCACAAATAAGGAAAAACCATGAAGAGATGAACTATGAATACAGTTTATTGTTCAAATAAAGGAATTCTAAACTTTTAAAACTGGGTGCAATTTAACAGTTAACATCCACCCAGACATAATTACTATATTTAATAGACCTATAGAATCCTGGATTATAAATAAGAATAATGATAAAAACTATTTAATACCTCAGCTAAAATTTCAAATAGAATGTGGATCATTTGCAATATGAGTGTCATCTCTTGGTTTGACATTCCAAGAACATAATATCTATGGCACAGCATGAAACTATATTATAAATACATACATACATACATATATATATAATTATTTAAACACCATTTCATTTTATGAGTTTTAACTCCTTCTTTTGGACTATTGAGTTCTGGAAGCAAAGTTACTGTATATTTTTAAGGAAAACATATAGATCTCAGATAAAATATTCACAGTTCAGATAACTATCAGTGAGTAGATGATGCCACTTATGCCTTGGAGCTAGATTTCCCATGGGAATTATGAGCACCAAAAGATTTGAGAGTCTTTTATACAATCCTGTAATAACTCTCCTTGGTATTTACCTGAATGAGTTGAGAATTTTTGTCTTCACAAAAATATGTACATGAGTGTTTATTACAAAACTTGTAAGCAATCAAGACGTCCTTTAATAGGTCAACAAACACAAGACAAACTATAGTATATCCATACAATATCATTCATCAAAACAAAGAATGAAGCCTCCATGCCACAAAAGAACATGGAGAAAACTTAAATGAATGTTGCAAAGTGAAAGAGACCAAGTGTAAAAGGTTCTGTGTTAAAAATTCCAAATAAATGACATCCTAGAAAAGGCAAAACTATGGAGACAGTGAAAAGATCAGCGACCAGCAATTTGGCAGCTGTTGGGGAAAAGGGAAAGGATGAACAAGGAGCACAGGAGATTTTTAAGGCAGTGAAACTATTCTACATTCTAAACACATTCTAGTTATCTACATGTCATATGATGCAACAATAATGGATATTTGATAACCTAAATTTGTCCACAGTCATACAATATACTTTTGTCCCTTGGTATCTGTGGGTCATTGGTTCCAGGACCCCCATGCATTCCAAAATCCATGCAGGCTCAAGGTCCATAGTCAGTCCTGCAAAACAGGATATGAAAAGTCAGCACTCTTTATCCAACATGAATATTTTATTTTCTATCTGCATTTGGTTACAGATGTGGAATATTTTTTTAATTTTTTAAAGTTTTTTAGAGACAGAGTCTCACCTTATCGCCCTCAGTAGAGTGCTGTGGCATCACAGTTCACAGCAACCTCCAATTCCTGGGCTTAGGCGATTCTCTTCCCTCAGCCTCCCGAGTAGCTGGGACTACAGGCTCCCACCACAATGCCCAGCTATATTTTGTTGTAGTTTGGCTGGGGCCAGGTTCGAACCTGCCACCCTTTGTATATGGGGCCAGCACCTTGCTCACTGAGCCACAGGCGCCGCCCCAGATGTGGAATTCTTAGACACAGAGGACCTAGTGTGCTTGAAAAAAATCCTGCTATGAAACTGTGCTGGACCTGCACAGTTCACCCTGCCTATCCAAAGTCACCTGCACAACACAGAGCGAACCCTAATGTCAACAATGGACTTCAGTTAAAAAAACTGTACTAACATTCATTCATTCATTGTAGTAAATGTACCATAAGAATGTAAAATATTAACAGTAGGATGGGAGGGGAGGACAATACAGTAGGGCTGTACTTTCCTACTCAATTTTTCTGTAAACCTAAAATTTCTCTAAAAATAATTAAAAATACCTGCCAGTCTCATAACCAAGAGTGGCCTAAAGAGATATAATGACTAAATGTAATGTATTATTCTGATAGGATCCTGGAACAGAAAAAAGACATTAGGGAAAAACAGAAAAATAAACTTTAGTTAATAATAATGTATCAAAAAAAGAAAATTAAAAAATGTGTTGATATTGATTCATTAATTATGGCAAATGTATAACACTGAATGTAAGATGAAATAGGTAAGGGGTATATGGGACCTCTCTGTACTACTTTACAATTTTTATGTGGTTAAGAAGAAAAAATGGTTTATTGATCTTAATTAAGTAAAGAATAATGCTAGTAACACCGAAAAGCACATACTAGATTTCACATATTAATATAGTTATTGAAAGCATATATTTAAATAACAATAAATTATTCAAGAGTTTAATCTTCATTATAAAGCAACACATTATAGTATAAGATTTAAATAATGTACATGGAGTGTGTGTATGTCATCAGAGCAAAATGAAATATTTTTATTTTTAATCTAGCTGTATTATTTGGTAAATATAAATATATCATTTAATTATTATGCTCAAATCTCTTGTTTTCATTTATATTAAACTTTCATGAGTAACTAGTTGTTCATATTATCTGTTTTGATAGGACTATATATTATTGAAATTTCACCTTTCTCCTGCAGTTAGAGGTGTGCATTGCTGCAAATGCAAATAACAGTTGACATTCCTAGGAACCATAACTATCACAGTTTTGCAACTACCTTCATCTGACTATCCAGTACATATTTTTATTACTAATGCTGGGTCCCCTTCAAATTATTAAAAAAATAGTTCCCCCTCCAAATATTGATTTGCCTTTGTTTTACTTTCTGTGATAAAATATTCGAGAATAGTTTTACTTGGCTCGATTAATATGGCATCTGTTCTCCTCACCCATAACTCATTCGTCATGCAAAAGAGAAATCTCGCTCCTGCAGTGGTATTGATCCACATGGCCCTTTTGGTTAGAAGTAAAGCCTCTTTAATTACTTTGGCTGACTTTCATCTTTTACAAAGTCTTAGGCACATTAGCTATCTTGATGTAGTATTCTCATTTCTCTCAAATTTAGATGCACCTCGGTCACGAGAGATTGATTGACTGTCTATATTCTTGAGAAATCAAGGCCTACCCCAGTTTATAGGAACTCCACTTAGCTCAGAAACTCGAAACAGCTTTCTCTCAGCTTCTCTTAGGGTTTGATAACCCCTTCCTTTTCCTTCGCCGGAGGTGTTTTGACCTTTAATTAAAAGGAAAATTTGTTGTCTTCCTTTCAGAAGACAGCAAATAATGAACTCATTAAAATGAGGTTAGTGTTCAGGCCTTAGAGCGGTAAGAGTTGAAGTCTCATTAGCAGCTAACAATGCAGAACACAGCACATAAATAAACGTAATATGGCAGAGCAAAATGCCTCGGCGCATTAAATTTGAGCAGAATCAAGTGTTTACCATCGATGATGTCTGGGGCATGAAGTTTTAATGCACTTAATAAAGAAAAGCAAATTGCTTCCTATTACCCATGAAATGTTACCACAGAAATTGCCCCAAAAACTGTATTATGCAAGTGTAAGATATGTTAGTAATTAACAAAGATACTGTAGAAAAAAATCTGTCTTGCTTGCCACATGCAACAATTAGGAAGAATAAAGACAGTTTGAATTGTAAAGGTGATTCTAGATATTAATGTAAAATAATGTAGAAGGTAAGATTTTTTAAAGGCTCTGTGTTATCCATGGCCCAAGGTGAGAGATATTTGCAATGTCAAATTAAAGAGTCAGTTAATGAAAGATCAGCCCTTTAGTTGATGAATTTTTTTAGGAAAGAGATTCCTTAAGAACTTAGTTAAAAGAGGTACAAAACTTCATTCACAGAAATACACAGAATTTTGTTTCCACACATGTTTACTTTGTCACTTTTTATACTACTAGAAGAGAACAGTTAGCAAAATAATAATTAGGAATTTTATTTCAACAAAATAAATATTAAAACATCTACAACCTACATCACAATATTTGTTTTAAAAAATACGAAATATGCTTTTCATTATTCATCGTTTCATGCTGCTAAAATGTTTGTGTCAGTATGATGATGCCTGCATGGATAACTGGTATCTAAAATACTCTTAAATAGAAAAATCATTAGGACAGTATACGATTTTTACTTGATTGCTCATTTCATCATCATCTTTTCTCCAAAATGTCTGAGAAAGGCTTCATGTAGATGAAGTCAATCCCCTCAATGGCACACGGGGGTTTTTGACGAGATACTTCACTCCTGGAGGATAAAGTACTAGTGATTTCCAAACAATATTCCACTGATGCCCCAAATCTGTGAACAAATCCAGAAGTCATCACATGCCAAATTCACTTCTCTCACAACTCGCATGCTATTTCTCGTTTGATATTTAGAATCCCAGAAATTTTACCTTCAAACCATATCCCAAATCTGACCACCTTCCTTCTACTTTATCACAAACTTCAAAACATTCATTTCTTAGTTAGGCTACCTGCGTCTCTCTATTTAGCTTTAGAAAGTAAATGTTGGGGGTACACATTTAAATATTATGTATCTGAATCCGTGCTTAAAAATACTCTACTATATATGATATTAAAAGTCTTGAAAAAGTGTATGAAGGTGATCTTAAAGATTTGTATTAACTCACACTTATTCAGGTATGGTCAAATACATATGAAAAAGTTATTTTGAAACTCAAATTATGTGATTTTCATATGCAATATCTATTGCACCAATTTTTAAGGGGCACAATATATTTGTAGGACCTAAGAGACTGCTTGAAAGATATTGCCCAATAAATGATTGCTGAAGTATGGTTCATAATGAGGATAAAATTTCTGGTACTTACTTAAGATTATTTG
>CAUYRH010033762.1:0-48029 GCA_963574655.1 Perodicticus potto | reverse complement strand
GATGGGTGGAGGGAGGGTGATTGGTGGGATCACACTTACGGTGCATCTTACAAGGGTACAAGTGAAAATTACTAAAGGTAGAATATAAATGTCTTCATATAGTGATTAAAAGGCCATGAAGGCTATGTTAAATAGTTCAATAAAAATATTTCAGATTGTATATGAAGTCTGCACATTGTGCCCCATGATTGCACCAATGTACACAATTATGATTTAATAAAAATTAAAAAAAAAGAAAAAGAAAATCTAACTTTTAGCATTTAAAGTATAAAAAAGAAAAAAGAAATGCAGACTCCTGGCCCCACCCCAGATTTACTAAATCAGAAACTCTGGGGGTGATACCCAGCAATGGGTGCCTCTCCAGGCTCTCCAGGTGACTTTGGTACTAAGGAAAAGAGAGCACTGATCTCATCCATGTCTGTCACATGCAGGTCAGGTGCAGAATGACTGCTGAAATAAAATTAACCCAAATCAACTACCCCAGGAAGTCTTCTTGGCTGGCCTAGGCTAGGTGAGAAATCACTCCTCCACATTCTCACCAGGGAACTGTAAACAGTGATGTCCGTCAGGGCAGGGATTCTGTTGTGTCCCCTTTCTATGGTGGCACCTGCTGCAGAGCAGAGGCTCAGAGTGTGTACAGCTGTGGGTCCTGAGGTGGATGTAAGCAAAATACAGACAAGTTTCTTCCTCCCATGGACTTAAATTCTAAGCGGGCAGGCAGGAAATAAACTGCAAACAAACAAAGGTAGAATAAATTCAGATAGCGCCGAATACTTTCATAAAAATAAAATAAGGTGACGTGATGGACTGGGCAGCTAGTTTAGAGCAGGAAGCTAGGAAAAACCTTTCCAAGAAGGTAACATTGAGGTCTAGGTGATCAAAATCCAGCTCCGTGAAATTCTGTGGGAAGATCGTTCTAGACAGAGGGAATAGTTGGAGTTTGGTGAATTTGAGGATAGAGAAGAGGGCAATGTGGTTGGAGCAGGGGAGGGAAGAAAGAGAAAGAGACAAGGGAGAAGGGAAAGAGGGAGAGAGAGTCGAAGAGAGAATGAATGAGTGCTGAGAGGTGGGCAGAGGCAGCCACGGTAGGAGTCTGAATTTCATTCTAAGTGCTCTAGGGATCCCTGAGAGGGATATTTAGGCTGAGGAGTGATGTGCACACTGGTGCACATTTTAGAATGATAACTCTAGCTGTTGTGTGGATAAAATAAATTATATGAGGCAAGCATGGAAGCAGGAGGGCCAATCTGGTAGCTGTGGGAGCATCTAGGTAGACACAGGGGCAGCACACTGTTTGATCACATAGGTCCTGAAGTCGGCTACCACATCCAAATCCTGTTTGCAACATAACAGACATCTGGTTGTGAGCAAGTCACTGGGTGTTTCTTCTGTGCTGCAATTTTACCCTCTGTAAGAGGAGATAATTACATAGCACTTAATATGCAGGTTTGCTGGGAAGATCCAGTGAGTTCAGTGTGAGTATAACGTGTGTGCCCATGGCATGAGTCATTACGCTATTAGCAGCCACAGTTGTTGTTATCTTCGTAGACTGGAGAGAATGTGAAAGGATTCAGGTGATTTCTCCAGGTTGAGTTGACTTGACTTTCTTAGAAATTGGATTCTGAGATGAAGGGAAAGGAAAAGAAGGCGCCTAGTTTCTTTGGCAGCAAGTTGGCTTAGGGGTGTTGTTTGATAAAATGAGAAAAGAACTGCAAGGAGCAGGTTTGAGGGTGTGTGGGGGCTGGGGTGTCAAGAACTCAGTTTGAACAGGGCAGGCGGATCTGAGGTGCCCCCAAATAGCAGAGAGGAGGTGTTGGAAGGGGGCCGGGCACATGACCCTGCAGTTCAGGGAAGAGCCCATGGCTGGAGACACATGTCTGAGAGGAGTCAGGCCACGGTGATGGGGTTGCCCTGGGAGAGCGCTCCGATGTGGAGGCCAAGGGTGCCTGGGACAGAGCTGCAGTCCCTTTGGAGGTGGAGCAGAGGAGGGGCCAGCCTGTGAGGGAAATCCAGGAGAAAGTGGCCTGCGGGTTCCACTGTCCCACTGGTCAGACTAAGCACGACATGCAAAGGAGGTTGTGCAGTTTGGCAATATGGCAGTCATTTGCTGAAAGACTATGTGGAATTTTATGTCATTTGGCTGGCACTTCTCTTTAGAAATCAACTCAGTGGGAAAAGCTGGCTATATACCCTCCCTGGTGCCTACCGAGGGTGGACAGGGGGAGGTCCTGAAGACCACAGATTATTGGTCTGAATTATTCTCCCTCTTGGACAGCAGGGCTGGCATCCCTCTTGCTCACCTGCTCAGGGCAAGCCCTCAATAATTTGTCCTAAATGAGCAAGTAAGTACGATTTTGGTGGATCCTTTAGGGGTGAGGAATGGGATGAGTGTCTTGGCTGTCAGGCCAGGAAACGTCTCAGAGCAAAGCCCCCATCCAGTGGTGGCTGCAGGTCCAAAAAGAAACTTATCTGTTTTTTTCCTTTTGAGTGGAGGGAAGGTTCCTGCCTCTTTTCCCAAATAAAATTTTAGAAATCACCACGAAAGGATGACTAACCTGAAGTGGAAAAAGTGTCTCTGAAACTGGAATCAGAAGCTTTCAGTGACACCACATTCTGGCCTAGCTGTTCTGAGACTGGGCGCATGTCAACACTCAGGCCATTTCTGTGACCTCCCTACTGCAAACCCCTAGACACATAGATTTTCTCCATTACCAGTAAGGCAGTGACAGACTTGGTCAGTGGTTCTCAGACTTTTGTGGACAGTGAAATCCCCTTGCAGGTTAAGAAAATGCAGATTTCTGGGCCCCACCTCTAGGGTTCCAGGTTCAGTAAGCCAGAGTGGGACCAGAGAAATTGGATTTCCAACAAGCCACCTGGCGGTCCCAGCAGGACCACCCCTTGACAACCTCTGATCTGGATTATTCTTGTTCCTGGACAGCAGGGCTGGCATCCCTCTTGCTCACCTGGCTCAGGGGAGGCCCTCAACAATTTGCACTAAGTGGGCAGATTAAGTAAGATTTTAGTGGCTCCCTCAGAGCTCAGGAACGGGTGAGTGTCCTGGCTGTCAAGCAGGGTGGAGGGAGGGTTAGGAAGCCACAGGCTGTCATGGGCATACTTAGTGGACTGTTTCTCGGGCCACATCATAGTGACTCGATTTGCTGCTGCTGCCCCTGCACTTCCCAGCCGCATGGCTAAGGGGTTCGGGAGGCAAGGTGGCCATCACTGGCCTCCGCCTTCTTTTCTTTGAGCCGTTCCCAGCTTCCATGTTTCCTCCTCCTCTCTGGCTGTTCAGGCCTGCATCTTCATGAGAGGAATTTAGGCAGAATTTTAGTCAGAGGGATGTAGTGACACAGACGATTTAAGGAGCAACGTCCTTCTGGGATCCATTATAAAGCCCCAGATAAAGCAAATCCTTTCTCTCTACTCCCCAGAGCCTGAGGAAATGGGGTGGGGACCCTGGCACATGACTTTTGAGAAATGGAATTAGTTAAGTCCCTGTCAAAGTGAAATGAATGTCCATGGCCATGTCCCATTGAGCACACACTGCTTTTAGTGAGAGGGACCTCACCCTGGCCCCGCACACAGAGCCTTCTTTCTTCCTTGAGGAAAACTGAGTCTTTCACAGCCTGCTGGGAGGCAGAGGAAATGGAAATTCGCACAGCATCCTGAGCCCTTCTCTGCATCCCTCAAGTCTAGTTTGAGGACTGTGCTGGCCTTTGCAGACAGGCTGGGTGCCGTGGGGAGCATAGGGTTCTGCAGCCAGAGGCTGCGGATGGCACTGGCTGGGCTCCCAGGGGAGGGGAGAGGCCCTGTGCACTGACCTCCTGGCCTTGTCTTGGCCAGAAAGCAGCGTGTGGAGCCCCTTCCGGCTCTCTCGTTCTGTTGCCCCAAAGCACAGCAGCTTAGCAGGGGCTTTTCTGAGAAGCTGCTGAGCTCAGACCCTGCTGGCTCCACATTCCTGGGTGGTGAGGGAGGGATTCCAGTGTTTACTTTGAACAATGTTTTCCTGTGTCTGAATCGACTGGGTGTTAAATTCTTCCAGATTTCTGGCTCCACGTTGCAACTCCAACGGGACAGAAACAGGTTTACGGCAGTTGGCAAGAGAGGGAGAGCAAGCTGGTCCGTCTGGGCACCTTCTGCGTCTAGAATTTCCATTCTGTGGATGGGAGGCTGTCGGGGCCCCGGGGCTCTGTGAGATGCACGCCCAGGGGGAGTTTGTTGTGGTCTCATTTCACAGAGCTCTGCTCTTGTGCCTTTCGCATTTCCCACCCTAGAGGGCAAAAGTTAGCATTTCTCTTTTGAAACCCATCTGGGAATGAGAACAAGCCGAGTTTTGAAGGTCAGGGCTTGCAATGTTTTCTTGGTGAGTACAAACTCAGAAGTTGGGCTCATAAGGAATTCATTTGGTGGGATGTTAGGAAACTACAGTGCATTCCAGTTCCTGGGCAGGCCGTGCCAGGAGGGTGTGGATATGCAGGAGGTTAGAGCTGGGAGGGAGACAGGCTACAGCAGATCCTAAGCCTTATTTTCTCCCAGGAGGCCGAGAAAGGCAAAGTGGCCTGGAGGTGGAGTATGCAGGGCCCGACCCTGAGCAGCCGGTCAGATTTCTGGGCAGTAAGTAACCTGGTGGTGATGACCTGGAACTATTGCATCTCTGGCCATGTAAGCTTTCTGAGCCACAGGGACATTCTCCTCTATATTAAGGGTTGATAAATCAATGCCTTTAAAGAGACAGAAACTTTAGAACTTCAGAAAACCAAGAGGATCAATTCACAGATAAAGATATTCTTTAGGTCCAGCTTGAATGAATCCTTTCTTCATTCTGGGATGCTGAGCAATTCAGGGAAAACTCCTTGATGACGTGGGCTCCACAGAAGCTTTTGGTGCAGCTTCAGCCTCTGCACAGGTAGCTGTCAGCCTCTTAATCAGAACAGCCCAAATCCAAGTTGGGCATGGGACCTTGAAACTCACTCCAAGCTAGACCCTGTGTTGTTGGACCCTGAGCACCTTTTATGATTTTGGGGGTGTGTATGTGATGCACAAACACACATGCATTGGCAGGAAAGGAAGATTAGTTGGCTATCTTCCTGGCTTCAGGGCCTAGGTGGAGGCCCAACAGTGTTTGTGTAGTGGAGTTGGGTAAAAATAGTCCCCAGACAGCACCTGACATTTTGATCTGGCTACTCTGACAAAGCCATTTTGGTGCCAAGAACATTTTCCCCTGGCCTTCAAAAGAAACCACTAAAATTTCAGCTTTTCATACTTCTTGAATAAGGCAAAGCAAGTACCCCAGTGTCATTCTGAGCTTCCCCCTCATACCTTGCCCCATCTTTACTTCAACCCTGACTCTTCTGGCCCCATCAGTACATCTGCTGTGTTAAAATGGCTCTGCCAAATCTGCTTTGTTAGAAGCGTCATTATAGGACTAAATTCTTTACTTATGTAAGTCCTCTTCTTTCAGTAGTTATTGTGTTGTCTCCTAGACACGAGAGTGGAGTGAGAAAGGAGAAATTATACAGTAAGATTGCTCCCACCACTGTCAGAATAGGAGGCATTTATCTAGCTCAATCTCAAGGGTGAGATTTTTTTTCCTTGGAGTGGCAGATAGAGACCTTGTATTGGTTATCTCCTGCTATCTAACAAAATAGCCACCCCCAACTTAGTTGCTGACAATAAACATTTATTATCTCACGATTTCTGTGGGTCGGTAATCTGGGTGTGCCTTAACTGTGTGCCTCTGTCTCAGGCAGGGCTTCTCCTTGTGGCCACACTCTTGGCTTTGTCTGGGGCTGTGGTTTTATCTGAAGCCTCAAAGAGAAGAGGGTCCTCTTCCAGGTTCACTCCTTGGTTATTGGCAAGATTAAGCTCCTTGTAGACTGTTGAACTAAGGGCCTTAATTCCCTACTGCCTGTTGGCTGGAAACCTTCCCCTATTCCTTGCCACACGGGTCTCTCTTAGGGCAGCTTATGTATGTGATATGGCAGCTGGCTTCCCTTTCTTGAATAGGAAAGAGATGGGGAGAGAGAGAATGAGACATCACTCAAGATAGAAGCCAAATTTTGTTGTGACCCAATCTCAGAAGTAACATCCCATTGCTTTGACCAGATTCTGTTTTTTGGAAGTGAGTCACTAGAGACAGTTCATACTCAGGCAGGGGCGTTCAGCAGGATGTGAATACCAGGTCACAGGCTGCCTCCAGTCTTTGTTCCACCCATGGGCCCTATAACTCCTGCAGCTCTGATAAGCTGTGGGTTGTGAGGGGCTGAGTGACATGACTTCTATGTTCATGGACTCCTCCTGGGAGGGGGGTAGCTTTGTTGACTGCATTCCAGAGATTTGTTAGGGGAAAGGAGTTCTGAGTCTCTAAACCAATTGCACTTAACCTCTACTTTCCTGTCTTATTCCACCTCCGCTTTGAGGAAAGCAGCGAGCCTGAAACAGCATCTACACTAGGCTCTACATCACTCTCTGAATAACACGACTCTCTTGCTCCTTGTAGAGTTTCTCTAGTAGAGTTTGACCCTGGAGGCCAAAGTTATTTAACTTTCTTGTTCACACAATGAGCCCCCAGATTATACAATTTATACCAATAGCTCAGCATTCTTGGTCCTCAGTTACGAAGCTCTTTGTGGATCATGAAATACATTTACCTAATTCAGTTGGATCACCATAATGTCCCCTGGGGCAGGGTGTTTCCCATCTTGGATATGAGGAAGCTGCTTAATCTTTCTGATTAAGGTAAAGATCAACATGAAGCTGGATTTTAAAACCAGTTCTCCTGACTCCCAAATTCTGTGCTCCACACTGAGTCCCCTTTAACATGGTCTGTATACCTAAGTCTCCAGATTATTTCTACTAGGAATCTGGTGAGATGACTTGGCCTGATTTCACTCCTAAAGTTTTTCTAGGCCAGGGCTGCAGTGATCTGAGAAGAGAAATAAAACTGGGACAAGAGACATCAAAGCTTGTATCAGACCTGGTTGGTGACTTTGTAGCATCACACAGGGGTGTGTGTGTGTGTGTGTGTGTGTATGCACACACATATGAGTGAATGCATTCATGCATGTGCACGCCCATGGCTCACAGACTCTTTCTCATACCAGGAACTATACAATGCCCTGCTCGGGACTGTGTGTGTTCATGTGTGTGGTTGTAAGTGGACACAGATGCCTTAGGCATGCAGGCTTCAAGGATGAGCTTCAGAGAGTGAGTGTCCTTTTGGAGAGCAGATGGTGCAAGCAGGACCCCTGGGACTCGAAAAGTAGCATGGATGGGGCAGGAGAGGCAGACATGGGGACAGCATTGTGGCAGCAGTTGTGCTGAAGGGTCCCTTGAGCGCATCTTCTGATCACCCATTGCTGCAGTCTCTTCCCTGATCTTCATTGTAGTGGCTCATTTTGGGTGAGATGCATTTTGTTACTCATTTTTCCAGCTTGAACATTGGGCTGTGTTGTTTTGGCATTATGGCAGACACCTCATCACCCTGCATATTAATGATACTCTAACCACCAGGCTCCCCCAAGTGCCTTGTGCTCAATGCTTTATGTGACTTTTCTAGTTAAATTCTCATGCCAATCCAGGGATAGTTTCTCTTACTGCCTTTGTTTTATAGATGAGAATGCTGAAGGTTCTGAAGTTTAAATATTTTGTTCTTGGTCACACAACTAAGTCATTGATTTGCCCTGAATACATGCTCTTAATTCCATGCTGCACTTTCCTCAAAAACAATTGTCTCATACAGTTTTCCTATGCTGGGAAGTTTGGTAAGTTCTCTCATCAATTGCCCTCTTCAAATATTGAAGTCCATGCTCAATGATATCCCAGAGACACAAGTAGGACAGTGAGGACTGAGCTGGGCTTTCTGCAATGCTGCACGAGGGTGTTTTTTAAAGGCCAGGGAGTGGACACATCCACAGAACACACTCTGTGAAGGGCCTGCATCCCTTTATAGGTATTTGCTGCATCCCTTCGCCATGCCAAGAAGACACATTAAAGCCCTGTTGTTTAATTGCATTTCTGACTCAACAATAGCCCCTTTTGTCAGAACTTCAGGATTCCCTGGCATGTTACCCACACATATTTTCTATGTGGATGTTTGGGTTTCATTGTATGCTATTGGTGTGTGTTTGTGCCTAGAAAGATTTATTTGAAACTAATAACTAAAGTTTTCTCCCCAATTTCAAGAGTCTTCTTTCTTGACCTGTGGGGAAGGGACAACTCTTACTTTCACTTTTTAATTGTGGGCAATAGTTTTACACAGGGTGTCCATAAAGTTTGTGTGCAGCTGCACCCCAATTTTATGGCCACCCTGTATATATATTCAACTGTCCGCTCTTCCCCAAACGATTCAGCATAGTTATATTTTATTAATATTATACAGGATGTCCATAAAGTTCATGTGCAATTTAAAAGAGTTATCTATTTTAAATTGTAGACCATCTTTATGGGCACTCTGTATTTTTGCCAGTCAATCTTCCTCATTCTATGTTTCTCAGAAACCATCTTAGGGAACCTAAAGAACTTGCAGCTGGAAGAACTGAGGAAGAGAAAATATCAGAGTAAGATAAGCTGTGGGTCATGACCTGAGTCAATTCTCATGGCAGGCTGAGAGTTGATTGGAATTTAATGATCTCACTTCTGAGCCTTAAAAAACAATTTAAGGAGAGAGCCATATCATCCAAGTAATACATGATGGGATGGGAGGCCCACTGGTAAGACACTTGGAGCAGAGAGGAGGGTGAGTGCTTCTATCCGGGGTCTGAGCCTGGCTCCCAAAAGAAGTGTTGCTGGGGCAGAAAGTGGGAGCTGCCTGTGTGAATTTATAACCATTATGAAGAGAGGGTACACATGCATAAGAAAAGGCTGTCACACCCACTAACAACTCATAGGAGATGCCCTGGGTGTTACAATTGGTGGTGATGACACTTGCTGGTTGGTGGCAGTGGAGGGTAAAACAGGGCACACCTTGGGCCAGGCCAGAGTGCAGATGGAGGTTGGAGGAAATGTGGAGTAGAGCTTGAGTTGGAAGTTGATACTCTTAGGCCCCCTGAGCTTTTTCATACTAGACAGGGTTTTATTTCACCTTGTCCTGGGCCGTCGTGGCTCCATGGGTTTGAATTGCTATCTTTGCTGGCCTCTGCTGTGTCTCATTCAGTCTTCACAGTAATCCTACTAGGGATATGCTTCATCCCATTCTACAGATGGTGTGAACTGAAGGCTCAGAGACAGGGCAAGTGAGGTGCCCATGGAAAAGCAGGAAGGACCTGTGCTAGGGTTTGAACCCAGGCCTTTCCATTAGCCGTATTTGTTGTCATGTTTTTTGGAATATTGTCCTTCTCTAGCAGCAGTTAATGCCAAGTCTGCTAGTCCATGGTTTTCACTGTGTCCCGTACAGGGTGTAGCTGCCCGATGTTTGGATTTCCAGTAATCCTGGGTGATTTCAGGGGAAGTTGTTTGTGGCAATTGTAGGAATATCCATTAAGCTAATGAATTTGATCCAAGTGCCTGAGGACAGACCAGTGAATGTGATGAATGAGATCTTCTGGTTGGTTAAGAGAAAGTAAATGAGTCAACCTTAAGGAAAGTCAGGCAGGGCTCTAGTGTTATGCAGAGAAGGGAAATAGGAGGTGCAATAGGTGGCAACTGAGGTAGCCTGGTAAGGCCTCACTGAGGAGCTGACATTGGGGCTGAACTCTGACTTATGAGAGACAATAAGGATCAGGACTTGTTCAGCTAGAGGCAATAGCTGGAGAAGGACCCTCAGGTAGGACCAAGCTTAGTGCTTTTAGAGAAACAGAGGGCTGGTGTGGCCAGGCATGGAGAGTGATGGGGAGGCCCCTCGGGCTAAGGCTGGGAGGGTAGGCAGGGACCAGATCAAGGAGGAACTTATAGACTAGGGAAGGAATTTACATCATATCCTAAATGTAGTGGGGGAGCCACCTGCGTGTGAGGAGGGAAAACCATTTAATCCAATTTTTTTTTTCTTTTAGACAGACTCTCACTCTGTTGCCTCAGGCTAGAATACCATGGGTCATAACTCACAGCAACCTCAAACTCCTGGGCTCAAGTGATCCTCTTCCCTCAGCCTCCTGAGTAGCTGGGACTACAGGTACCTGCTACCATGGGGCCTGGCCAAGATTACTATTTTTAGTAAAGATAGGGTCTTGCTCTTGCTCAGGCTGGTCTCAAACTCCTGAGCTCAAGCAATTCACCTGTCTTGGCCTCCCAGAGTGCCTGGATCCAATTTATGTTAAAAATCATCACTGTGTGTTCTCTGTGGAGGAGGAGGTGCAAGTGACTAGAGTAGAAGCAGGGAGGCTGCAGCAGGTGCTCGGCATCTGGTTACCAGATGTTGATGTTTTGTAGACTGTAGATGTGGAGAAGTTAAACCCAAGTGAGGGTGGGGGAGGATGAGGACTGGGATGTGAAAAGGCAGAGGACTCAAGACTACCTCAGATGTCTGAATTGGGTAATCTGGTGAGTAATGGTGCCTTTTCCTGAGATGGAAGAGACCACACTGGAGCATGTTAGGGAGTAAGGTCAAGAGTTTATTTGAGCCATGAGAATTGGAGGTCAATGAAGATGTCCAGCTGGCAGTCAGATACAGAAGTCTGGGCTTTGGGGAAGGGGTCAGCCTTGAGCGATGAGCTGGCAGCTGCATGGGATATAAAACTGCAGAACTGGTCAATGTCACCTTGGGCACATGTGGAGATTAAAAAGAGAAGGGGACCCAGAAATCCTCGATAGAGACAGTGCGTGGGGGGAAGAGCCTGGGGTTAGTGTGCACAGGTGTTCTTCCAGTGTACTAAGGAGCCCCGTCCCCATGGAGCACATGGTGGCGAGGGGGCAGGAGTGATGGCCAGGAGGTGAGAGAATTCTTGATGAATTCTTGGGGCTTTTTTCAAAGGAGAGTGCAGGAAGTGAGGGCACAAATGGGAGTCTGAGGGGGGACAGAATGATGGGATTGAAATAGAGACTCGCTGTATCTGGAGTTGCTTGGGGAGCGAGCTGGACGGGTGCAAGTGGTGATGGTCAGAATGGGATGCTTGCAGCTGAGATTTTGGATGTACTGCATTAGGGATGATCAAATCAATGGGATGACTGCAGGGGCTGGAGATTGGGAGGAAGACAAGGTGACTGGATGGAGCAGGTTCAGGAAGGTTGGGCTGGAAGTTTTTGAGAATCGTTGAGGAGACGGTGAAGCAATCACTGGTGAACCAGGAGCAATGGTGCAGGGTAAGCCGATGTGTGCCAGGAGCTGAAGTTGTCAGGGACTGAGGAGCAGGGGACAGGGGTCAGAGGAGGCAGCAGCCACATGGCTGAGGAGGAGTAGACTGATGGCTGGAGCCTCTTGGGAGAAGGAAGGAAGGAAAGCGGACAAGAATGGCAGCAGGGGTAAGGAGGACAGGTGTCTCCCCATCATTAGGAGGAAGAGGAACAGCCCTACTTGGGCGACCAGGAGAGAGGGCAGGTCCTTTGGGGATGAAGTGACAAAGTACTCTTGGCAGGAAGTCTCAGGGATGTAGGGGGGTGGAAGAGAGGGAGAGTGTGTGTCTCCAAATTTTAGTTGCTTATCCTTGACTTTTCATATTGAATGTATTGTATCTATTTAATCACAGGATTATTTTCTCAACATAACGTGATAAATGCTGTTTGTAGAGGGGCCATTTTTACCTTATTCTTTTCTCCTCTTATTCTGAGAGGACAGGACAGATTCCCTTCTTGGAAGTGTTAGGACAGGTTTCTCCAAGTGGTTGGGCTAGGCCAGGCGTCCTCAAACTTTTTAAACAGGGGGCCAATTCACTGTCCTTCAGACCATTGGAGGGCTGGACTATAGTTAAAAAAAAAAAAAAAACTAAGAACAAATTCCCATGGACACTGCACATATCTTATTTTGAAGTAAAAAACAAAATGGGAACAAATACAATTCACACCGAAGCATGTGGCCCACGGGCCATAGTTTGAGGACTTCTGGGCTAGGCTCTTGGTCTTTTTTTCTTGGAGACACAGTTTCTTAGGAGTGGGGAGTGGGAAGAGAATTCAGGGCACAGGCACAATGTGGGCCGGGAAGTTCAGGTGTGAGAACTGGGTGAGTGTGGGCAGGGAGGGTGTTAAGAGCATTGACTGTGGGTGTGTACATATATATATGTATGCGCACGTGTGTGTTTGTGAGTGTGTGTGTGTAGGAGGAGAATTGTGATAAGAGCCAATGTTGGAAAGCATTTCTGAGACTAGATTTTAGGGGTTACCTGTGACCCAAGGTTTGGATGCAATGTGAGAAACATGTATTTGGCCACAAATCTTGGTTCCCTGTGGCCAAGATTAGCTATGGGAGGGGACAGTGGCCTGAAAAGCACCTCCTACCTGTGACACTTAATAAGACTCATGGAGAGGCTGATTAGGATAGTCTGGCTTCCTCATGGCTGTGAGCTCCTTGAACCAAGCTCAGTGCCTGGTACCTGGACGTGGTCAATGCCTGTCTGCAGGTGGCGGATGGAACATTTTGGCCTACAGATAGGGAGGTCTCTGTTTTGTTTCTGATGACACCAATGGCATAGATTAGTCTTGTCTGATTTATTACCATCATGGGAAACCTGTGTTGAGGCCCCTTGACAAAAGAGTAGACCTCCAAAGCAAAAAGTGATTGTGGAGAGTCCATGCACAACCTTCTTGGAAGTATAGAGTTTGGAGCTCAAGATGGGTTTTTCAGATGCATGCTTGCTCACAGGAGTGAATGAACAAATGTGGCAAGGTCACAGACATTTGAACTCTAGTTTTATCCATTGGAAAGGAAAACATCCTCAAAGTACACAGATAATTGTTACAGAAAATATGTAGAGTAAAGACACATTATCAAGAAACAGCATATTCCTTCCTATCCACCAAAAGTGGTGGACCAGTTATGCCGCAATCTGTGTTAGAAGGTGGGCAGTTCTGAGTAGACTCCCACCTCCCCACCTAGATATGGTTACAGACAGACTCATGGGGTCTGTAAGAATATATTGACAAGTGCTGAACCGGCCCATTGTATGCAACCTGAATTTCTTTGTCTGTTCAGAACTTTATTTAATTTAGTTTTAATTTAATGTAATTATTTTTTTAATTTTTGGAAATTGACTTTTTTTAAGAGAGTGAAATAAGGGGGTTGTTTCTCCTGCTCTTTGAGGATGTGTGTGTAGTAGTAAGAGAGAGAAGGTGGCCAGCTTGTTGTTGAACAGCAAGAAGGGGATAGAACATCTCTGTTATTCCCCAGACTGACTTGCCTCTCTCCCCACTCTCCTTCCCCCTCGTCTTAAAATTTCCAGGATTCCCAATTCTACCAGCAGTTTCGCTAGAGGCACATCCAAGGATCACCTTGCCCAGAGCCTATTAGGTAGAGCTGGGGGTCTGGCGAGGGTTTCCGTGGCGCCGGTGGGGTTGGGGTAAGGAGTGGACAGAGCCTTGAGAAGGCGGGACTGTTTAGTGGGAAGTCGGTAACAGGTGCGCTCGGCGCCCCGCCTTTGCGCGGAGTCAGCGCATGCGCCATGAGATACGCGGCTCCTTTCGGGCTGAAGACCTACAGGTAAGCTGTGCCCTGCGCACAGCGGATTCATTCCCAGGAACGTCAATGGGATCTCAGAGAAAAGCTTTCCGAGACATTTCTGGCCTTAGTGGCAGCTTCTTCAGCCAAAACCAAATGAGGAGTAGCCAGAGCACAGGAAACAAAAACAAACAAAAAACCAAAACAGAAACGGAGAGTAGGGGAGGAAATGCAGAGATGAGATGAGGCTTTGCACCGGGTTCCTGTTTGAGAAAATGTGATTCCTCTTCTGGGGCAAGGCATGGCTTAGGGAGAAAAGTGAGAGGCAAGCGGAGAAGGAGCCTGCAGATTGGAGCAGAGAGCAGAAGAGAGAGGCTGAACAGAGGGAAATAAGTCTAATTTCCAATGGAGCTAATTATTCAGAGTAGGGACAGTTTTGTGGGACTGTCGGGATGATTTCAGGGCAGGTGAGTCATTGAAGATCCGGCTATCCTGAGCAAGTTCATCTTTCTGTTCCTTTAAGTCAGGACATTCTCTGAGGCTTGCAATTCCAAAACGGGCAGGAGAAGGACATTGTTTCAGAATCTGTGCAAATGTTGCGTTGATTTCTAGTTCCATGAGATGTCCTACTCAGTGAATGAACGAGTGAATAAGTGATCGATTCTTTAGTCAAATGAGATTAGAGGATGGTGCATATTCACTCTTTCTTTTGGAGAGTTACACAAAAAGCTCTTGAGAGGTCCCGTTCTAAAGGAATTTATATAACACATCTCTTTATTTTTTTCAAACTTGACTGAGGACAGCCCTGCAATCTTGCACACAATTTATATTTTGTGAATAGCAACTCCTAGGTTAAACGATCTGTACAGCTGTATGAGGTAGTTCTTGCTGTGGGCTTTAAGCTTTTTTAAAGTAATAACTATTAACATCTTCAGTCTTGCATTCTGTGGGACACAGTTTGGGAAACACCGGATAAAGATAATAATCTCATCTTGACTATGCTCATGACACTACTTTCACAGCAGTGGTGGGGCAAAGAGTCTGAGTGGGCTTGATTTGTGCCTATGCACTAATCCATCAATCCTGCCTGGAACCCACAAAATCCTTTTGCAAGATGGTTTCCTGAGATAAGGAGGCAGCCTGTGGTCACAGAGGATGAGATCATTAGCTTTGCATGAGAATCCCGTCTACAGCCACGGTTTCCTTAGCTCCCTGCTTTAAGCCACTGGTTCTCCTGGACATTTGTTCTAAGTTAATTTTGGTGTTGGCGGGTGGTGGTGGAAATGTTCCGAGACCCTTTTACATGTTTAAAGGCCCCTGAGATGCAGTCCTGACTCTAAAATCAGTAATTCTTGAATGAAAACACGGGTTTTAGGATTACAAAGGATTGAACAGTACTGAAAAGATCTTCAGGACCTGTTTTCCTGTCTCTAAGTAGTTGATTTATAATGCCTTATAAATCTTCAGTTTGGTGGTTTACATTCTAGAAAAATGGTTCCCAAACTTTGCTGCACATTAGAATCACTTGGGAAACTTTTAATTTTTAATGTCTGGGTTACATCCTGTCTAATAAAATCACGGTGTTGTAGGGGGGGGGGGACCTGCATTAATTCCCATGTGCAGCAAAGTTTGGTGGGGCACTGGTTCAGAAGCACTTTAATTTCCAGTCATTTTATTAAAACAACTTTGTCTGTGTGAGAGAAGCAGTACAGGAATTCATTCTCATCCTCATTTTGTAAGTGATAGCTGAAGTCCTAACAAGCTAAGGAACATGATTAAAGTTATAATGTTGTGTCAGGTAATTGAATTACCTGGGCCAAACCTGGTCTACCAGACTAGATTCTGGAAACAGTGGGATAAGAGATAGGGTCGGGGGTGAGGGGAACTGGTCTTGGAAGCCCACTGGATTGAACATGGGCTTTGTATCTGTAGGAGAAATAAGAAAGCCACTTGAACGTTATGCCCCCTGTCCCTCCCACCTGTGCTGTGTGTGTCTGTAGACTGATTTACATTTCATTTATAGGGAGATAAAATGAAATCTTTGTGTTGGAATTGAAGGAAATTATAAAAGCCCACAGCTTGTCTTCAGACTTAATGTAAATTCTTTGTCTCCTGTTATTTTCAGACTAACAAGGCCTCCCCATGAGTTTCAAGGCAATCTCAAACATGCTCTCCTTTCGTTCTTTTTAAATAGCTTCCCATTCCCTGCATTATCGGGTATGAGAAAAATGCACCATTCTATGGAACGTGAAACGCACCATTCTACAGCCCACACAGGGCTGCTCTTGGGGGTCTGATGAGTCATGGTGGGTTATGTAAATACACATGGTGTGGAGACAGATCATTCACTAAAAACTGCACTTCCCTGAGTGCAGTTCCCTGCACTTCATTAACTAGAAGCTTAGAAGCAGTAATGAAGAGAATGGTCCTGGTGTGGCCCCTGTGGCTCAAAGGAGTAGGGCACTGGCCCCTATACCAGAGGTGGTGGTTTCAAACCTAGCCTGACCAAAAACAGCAAAAAAAAAAAAAAAAAAATGGTCCTCAACCCCACAGATAAAGCCAGCTCCAAACTTGTTTCCACTATCTGGAATGATTGATGAGCCCTATTTTACTTATGGAGAGAAGTACAAATTTCAAACAGCCTTACAAATATGGAAGGCAAGTCCAGAGTCCTTTCATTGGAAGTGGATAGGCATAGGCTGCGGGGGGCCACTTGAGGGGCTCACCTGGGGTCTTTTCAGCTCTGTAGAAGGATTGTCTTCTTCTCTGAGGGTGGAGTCATTTGAGCCTCACAGACACCAGAGGACTTAGGACCCCCAGGGCGGCTGCAAATTCCTTTCATCTCAGGTCAGTTTGAGGAGTTCGTGACTAACAAATATTATTTTCCAAAAGGAATTTGGAGCTTTGATGTGACGAAATCTGTAAAAATGAGAGAGAGGAATGCTGCAAGAATGAAGATGGAAGAAGGTAGGGTTGGGAGCATTACTAGTGGGAGCTCCCGTGGTGGGATTGACTAAAGTTGGAGGATTTGGGGGTGAGTGGGAAAACGCAGGGCTCCAAGGACAGTCACTCTTGTTGTGGTTCAGAAAATATTGAGTGGTTGGGTGGTTGGGAGGCCTTCTGCTTTCCCCACCCCCTACTAATTTTGCTCTAGGCAGTTTTAGTTTCCCCTTTACCAGATTCAGGGACATGCCCTAACCTGTAATATCTTTGTAGTTGCTTTGAGGGGAAAAAGATGACCAATCAAGTCTGTGATTGGAAACCTTGCTGGGGACTTTCTAGTGAGAGGTTTTGTCTCACACCCTGCCTTCCATAGGCAGAGTCACACGTGACTCTTCCAGGGAGATGGAAGCATTCCATGGCACATTCTGTACTGACAGGTCTGTCCCAGACAAACTCTAGCTACTGGAGCTCTGAGGTGCAGCCTGTGAATATATAATCTGCAGCTTCTCTTGATTATTCCCATTTCCAGCATTTTTTACTCAATTTATTTAGAAATGGCAGGATGAATCTTTTCACCCCTCCCACCTCAAACTCCTACTGAAATGACCAAACAAGTATAGAATTAGGGAACATAGGAGAAGGTGGCAACTGCAGCAGAGAAATTTCACAGCATTTCTATTGGGTAGAATGAAGCTGCAAAGGAAAGCAGGAAGGACAGACCCACCATGATTTGGGATCTGCAAAGGAACAGGCTGCTTGGTTAACTAATGGGCTGAATTTCTCGTAAAGCCTCCCTCCCCCAGAACTTCTGGCCATCAGCCATAGTGAAAAGCTTAAGTGTTATTTATTGAGCCTGTTAAGCTTGAGTTCAAACCCACCACTTATTAGTGTCAAGCTAGTTAGCATGAGTTTCATCCTCTGTTAATTGGGGATAACACCTGCTTTACAAGGTGTTTAAATGAAATAATGTATAGCCAAAAAGTTAGCAGTTACCATTTCCTAATTACTATGTCACGTGCTGTGCTAAAAGCAGTATCTAAATTATTTTTGATCCACAAGAAAGAGCTATGAACACAGTCTGATTCTAGTTACCATTTTACTGACGAGGCACCTGAAGTTTAGAAGGGTTAGGATATTTGCTGAAGGTCCACAGTTACAGAGCGGGTAAGGTGGGAATTTGGAGTTGTCAGGTGCAGAGCCCATGCTTTTAAACTTTCTAGTACTGTTCTGAGTTCTTAAAATATGTCACTTTATTTAGCCCTTACAATGGCCTTAGAGTAATCATTTTTATTGGTAAAAAAAATAGAAGTTCAGGACAGCGCCTATGGCTCAAAGGAGTAGGGTGCCAGCCCCATATACCAGAGGTGGTGGGTTCAAACCCGGCCCCAGCCAAAAACTGCAAAAAAAAAAAAAAAAAAAAAAAAAAAGAAAGAAAAAAAAGAAGTTCAGGGCTGATGCAGTGGCTTATGCCTGTAATTCTAGCATTCTGAGAGGTTGAGGCAGGAGGATCCCTGAGCAAGAGTGAGACCCCATCTCTACTAAAAATAGAAAACTTAGCTGGGTTTTCTGGTGGGTGCCTGTAGCTTCAGCTACCTGGGAGGTGAGGCAGGAGGATTGCTTGAACCCAGGAGTTTATGGTTGCTGTGAGCTAAGTTGAGGCCATGGTACTCTAGCCTGGGTGACAGAGTGAGACTCTGTCTAAACTAAATAAAAGGAAGAAAAAATAGAAGTTCAGGGGTAAGACAATTTGAGGTTTTGCAAATATTGAAACCAAGACTGCTTGAATCCAAGCCTCTAGCTCTACGCCACTCTGCTGTTCTTGCTTGCTATACTCCCTAGAATGTCATTCTGTCCTCCCCAGCTTTGGACTGGATTTTATTCCCTTTGAATACAAGGGGTACATAATGGGGGTAGTCTTCAAAATGAGGTTCCAATCCCCTCCCACTCTCTGAAAAATTGAATTATTTCATGTGAGCACATATAAGTGGCTTGCATTTCTCTTTGCTGGTAGGACTCACAGGAAACATAGGACTTCCCCTGAATCTGATTGAAAAACATGAGCCCTGGCCGGCCTATGTCACGTATACCTCCCCGACAGTGCAAAGGCTCATTGAGAGAAGCAAAATGAGAGAAATGGAATGCACGCGAGCTCTGGAGGAAAGCCGCCGGAAGCAGAACAGGCAGCACAAGCTTTCCAGCATCATTCAGCTGAAAAGGAGAAAGTCATCCAAGTCCTCTGGTGACGTTCTATACAGGGACACACTGTCACAAGCCACGTTATCAATGTGGAGCACTTACTCTATAGCAGCCATGAGTCCTGCCATGATGCCAGAACCCACACATATACAAACGGAAGCCAGAGAAGGTCCCACTGCAAACTATAACAAGATCATCTTCTCCCAGAAGCCCAAGAAGAGGACGCTTCTGTATAACTCACCAGCAGCCAGCAAGAAGCACGGAAGTGTTTAGCAAGGGGTCCCTGCAGCTGTCCCCCAGAAATGTGCCAGCAAATAATTCATTTGCCACAAATTTCATTATGTCCTTTAAATTTGAACTCCGTCCTCCATGCTCCTTCCACACAGAGGCTGGCGGAGAGAAACCAGATTAAGATGTGGGCCATGGGTGTGCCCTCCAGCATTGTGGTCTGCTGGGGTCGGGCAGTCCTTGCTGTTCTAGTCTCTGCCATAGAAGCTTAGAATGTAAATGTGGCTGAATCATCTGATCCAGGCAGGGGACAGAAATCACTCTTTAATATAAAGAATTATTAACCAGGAAACTGAAGAGGGCAGAAGGAAAACACAAAGGTATCTGTGGAAGTAGCATCTGCAGGGAGCAGTTATCACCCCTAAGTCTGTGGGGGGACCAAGGGGAAGACATTGGACTCATTAAAAGTTAAGACGCTTGGAGATAGGACCTGTGGGCTGAATCTCAGACTTCTGAGGTGAGGGAGTGGGGCTGCCTCTCAGTTGGAGCTGGTGTCTCTGAGCTGCAAGGCAGTCCCTGTGGAGATGGCATACCCACCTCTGAGCAGAGTGAGCTGTTTGGCTGGTGTCTTTGAGGGGACACCGTGAGGCTGCTTCTGTGAGAGTGAGCAAAAGCAAAACTGGATTCATATTCTTCTGGAAGGAGTTGCCATTGACTGGGTGAACAAAAAGGGCTGTTAAGGGATGCTAGCAACTTCCTGGCAGAGATAGGAAGCCAATAAAAGGTGAACAGAATGCAGACAGGAAACAGGAAAGGAGCTAGTTCCTCCTTTCCTTTTGCAGCCTTGCAGAGTCTCGCTGGCGCCCCCTATGGGCAGAGCTGTTTATGGCACAAAGCAGGAATGTGGTTTGCAGAAACCCAACCCCAGCATCTCGAAGTATAGGATGGATTTTGAAGCCAAGAGAAAATTAGCTTAATAACCACCACAGCACAGTCCTAAGAGAGCTCACTTGGCACCTGAACCCAGTATGGGTTGAGGGACTTGTCTTGAGGGACTTACAAAGTGGCAGTGGGGGCCACTGAGTCTCCCCTGCTGAGAAATAGAAGATTCTTTTCCTCTGTACTTTAAAGTTTGCCTTGTGGAGCAGAATTGGTGGGGGAGAAGTTCCTGGCTGGACCCCAGCTGTTATTTGTCAGAGAACAGCTAGAATTGGTCCACCCATGCTCTGAGTTGGCTCCAAAGCAAACTATGCTGAAATCTTCTCAATCTCCAAGCAGACAAACTTTGTCTTTAAATGCAAGGGGGATCCAGTTATGACAAGTCAGCCCAGCCAGTCTCATGTTTGGGGTTTATCTACTGAGCATGGCTGACCTAACCTGACTGTGTTTGTATTTGAAAGACAGTTAATACCCATTTGGCTCCCCTCACACGTGTAGAGCATGTGATGTACTAATTGATATGAGTGCCATTTGAAAAAGTTAAATTTGCCCTCCAATGCATTTTCTCTATCCTAGAGAATTGTGCAGATGTTTTCAGACACTTATAGGAGTAGCTTTGGAGAACTTGTCTCTTGCCCCAGTGCCTTGGTGTTGAGACTGCTGTATGAATTAGGAACCTGTTTTTGGGTTCCAAATCCATGGCCCAAGTTGTTATTATTATTATTATTTGCAAAAATATAGGTGGTTTCCATGGATTGCATTTTGTATCCCTGGAATATTTATAGACATGGAGGCAGGAAGAAGAGTCTGTCTTTTTATGGGTGTTTATGGCCAAGGTATACATTTGGGAAGGTGTGGCCTACAGAGCCTCATTGAGCATTAGAGTTTATAGGAATTTGGGCTTTAATAAGGGTTTCACAGTTGTTTTTTAAAATTCTGTTTAAGAAGCGTTCACAGTTTTATAAATAAAATTCTAGGCATTTAATAGTTTTTACAAAAATATGTACTGCCTAAATTAAAATGAATGTTCTGTGGATAGCATTGTTTGGATTAATTTCATTCTCAGAACAACAACAACAACCCAAGAATGAGCCCAGGACATCATTAATACTTGATGTTCCGATGGAAATTGTGTTCTGTGACTGCTGTCCAGAAGCTTCACCTCCTGAAGCACCATCAAGAAAGTCTAAATTTGTTTTGAAATGGGGAACTCTGCCCAAGTCCAAACCAGGATTCACAGGTCTGGCTAACATAGACACTTGACCACCTGTGATTATATGAATTCTCCCAGGAAGAGGCAGTTGGGCAAAATTAGCTGTATCTAGTAATGAAACCCTGGTCACTGAAGGACGAGGAGGATTCTGAGGGACCCGTGGTGTCTCATCTTAGATTTGTCTCTTGGTCCAGACCTTCCTGAGCACTATGTGGGTGGGGACCAGTGAGTCAGACTCTCAAAGGGCTCTTTCACTACAGTCCTGGAGGGCCCTGGGGGTACAAATGAGAGGTAGGGAGAGATCTATCTGGCTTCACAAGGCATCAGCATGGCAGTTCCACTGCCCTGGGGTGGGAGACAGATGGCTAGGTCTAGTTGAGCCCAGTGCATACTTGCCACAACCAGTTTTATTCATGAGAAACTGAGAGAAATCCTTGGTGCTCCCAGAAATAGGCCTGGAGCCCCAGCTCGTGCCAGAAGCATCCAGCAGGCAGTGCATGTGCTCCTGATGTAACAACCTCTGCTGGCCGCAGCAGAGAGGTCTGGGGTGTCCCACTTGCTCTGAACTCCATCCCTAAGAGGAACCTGGCTTTCTCTGAGGTTCCATAGCACACAGCCCCTTCTCGCTGATATCCTTTTCCTATGGACTGATCACAGGAGAGCTGTTAAGTGAGTCCTCCTTGCCGAGGTCAGTTTATGGAACAGCAGAGCATGTACTCTGTTAGCCTGCCTGTGTGGCTGTGTAACTATGGCCGCGTCTAACACTTCCCAAGCAGCTGTTTCTGAACAGATCTTTGCCTCCCTGTGCACCACATGGTATTTACCCATTTACAAATTCCACAGTTGGTGTTTAAGCAGTTGATGTTTAACCTCAGCAACGTGACTGAGTCTGCTGGTCATTTTCACATGGTGGAGCTGTTAGGACATCACACATTTCCACATTCTACAAGCTCCAACAGTGGCCTGGGATCACATCCTGAAGGAGATTAGGCTGCGTGACAGATAAGAAGCTTCAGTAAAGTCTCCAAGAAGGTAACTAAGTAAGCATGTTCCAGTGCAGGGGCGGGCCAGCCAGATGCTTGGAGGTGGCTCGGGAGCCCCCTAACTGCAGTGGGAGACCAGGTGAGACTGACACAGAGAAAAGTGTTAGGCTTTGTTAGCGAGGGAAGTGGGGTCTAGAGCGAAGAGGGAAGTGGGGTCTTGGAGTGAGGCCAGCACAGCATGGTCAGCACATCCTGCTCTTGCTGTTGGTCCAGGTACTTATGTAGGAGGCATAAATGCTACTCAGTCCCCTAGTCTTGTTTTTAGTTTTTCAGGACAAGGAGGACAGGGATTTTTATCCTTGGGCTTTGATAAGTGTCCTTAGAGATAGCTGAGGAGTCACATAGAGAGAGGACAAGGTGCAGGACAGAGTTCAGCTCCCTGTGCTGAAATCCCAAGGGGAGAGGGGTGATGCCACATCCCTAAAGCCCAGAATTCAGGAGCAGAATCCTGCCTCACAGCCTGGTGGTTGTGGAAAGACTGGTGAAAGAATTTCGTGAGCCGTGTCGGAGCATGCGTGTACATCTGGACAAGGTGGCTCTCTTCAGCCTTGATGGAGTCACTCGTTCTGAGAGCTTTCTGGAATTCTCACACCTCCAGACCAAAGGGTACTTTCTGAGTCCTCATGGTTATCAGTGCCAGATAAGGGAAGACAAATTACGAACCTTGGGGAGAGGGGAGGAGGAAGGGAAGTGAAGCGAAGCCAGTGGGCCTGAGATTGGCTGTGATCTGATGCTGTTAGAGCTGAGCAGAGCTCAGGGCTGGTCCTATGTTTGTTGTGTAATCAGAAAAACCTCTCTCTTCCTCCTCACTACCCACCCCTTTTTCCTGTCTCTTAGCAGGGACCTAAGGCCTCAGCAGCTACCATAGTCCTTGGAAATTACACCACAATATCCTCACCTGTAGGCCATAGCTGGGCTGGGCCTGGTCTGTCCCTGGCACTAAGCATGTCTGGGGGATTCCCTGGGGCATATTGAACAGGCCCAGTGGGCTGCAGTGATACCTTGAGTTAGCCTGGGCCTGCTGTGCCTCCATCCTGGTAGTGACCTGATGTCCCCACGGGACAGGACAGAATATACAGCCCAGTAGATGCTCACTTTTGTCAGCACACTGTGCAGGATGACAGACAGCCTGGAAAGGACCTTGACCTTCGTGTCAAGACCCCATCTCTTCTCCCAGGCTCTGTATTCCAGGGCCAATAGAAATTCCTACTCTCCCCTTCCCGCATGCCCTTTCTAGAGTGCTTCTATTGCTGGAGCCCAGCAAGACTCATGGGATTAGTTCCTTTCTTCTCTAGAGTCAAGTACTCAGCCATCCAGAACATTCCATTACTTTTGGTAGACAAAGGAGTGTGAAAAGCTACTGGATTTGGGCAAGTGAGAAACCTGACCCTTGGGGTTGTTTCTGTGCCTCTGCCAATGGTGGGAGTTCTTGTGGAGGAGCGTGGTCAGAGAGCACCAGCTGGCAGGGCTCTGGCCCTGAGTGGCCCCAGGCTCTCCGCTCACACTTTTGCATCTGGGAGCTGTTCTATGTCTGTTTTACTGCCCATGAACTTAGCTCCATGCTTACATAGTTGACTAGATAATTACTGGAGTATGAGAGACCTCTTGGGATTGGAACCCAGGCCTCTCAACTCCAAGGTTCTCCTAACTCAGATCTCCCCTTCCTTGGTGTTATGAGTGACAACCCTGCTGGTGTCCCTAAGTCAAGGTTCAGCTATGGCACTCTGTATAGTGCAGTAACTTTGTTAGAGAATGTTTTTCATGGGGCCCATGGCGAATGGGCCCTGGACCAGCAGATGGAGAGGAGGGAGAGGCTGAAAGCGCCATGAGACCTGGGCAAAGTCATTTGTGTTAATCATCCTATTACCAGGGCCTTGTCCATGGGCTGGCACAGAGCTGGTGCTTGAGTATTTGTTGAGCAAGTCCTAACATGCAAACCAAATGCACTGGGAAGAGGTGGTTTTTTCATAACATCCAAAAGCTGGAAAAGCTACTTGAGGCCCTGGGCAGGCAGCATTGGTAGGAAGGTTCCTTTTGGTTCTGTGGGTATGCTTCAAATGAACTGTTTAGTAGGTACTTGTTAAAGGATAAAGGAATAGGAGGCTCTATCTCATAAAACCTAACATTTTGTTATTACCTTTTTTTAAATGACCAGTCCATACCTATCTAGTCAAATTCCAAGTAGAATATTTTTCCCCTAGCTTTTATCAGGAGGGACGTAATTTTCCAGACCTAACTTGTTTTCTTATTCCCATATGTGGAGCATGCTGACTGGCCTCCAGCAAACATGCTGAGCTCTTGCTTGTACCAGGCACTGTGCCAGGGCCCAGCCAGGAACATTGGAGATAGTCAGGTTTACATTTGGGCAGTAGAGACGAAGACAAGCATATTATCTAATTGCAGTTGTGATGCACGTTTGCTAGACGCACAGGGCTCTGTGAGGGAGTATTTGGTTTAGGCTCACGCCATGCTATTCCAGTCTTATGCAAAAGGGATTATGAGAAGAGGCAGGATTAGTATCAGGACAGCTGTTCATAAAAAGGAATGAGGTCATGGTAAAGTTTTGGCCAAGTTGAATTTTAGCAACCTGGTTAAATTTTTAAAACTTTGCAAAGCTGCCATCTGTTTATCCTCAGCTCCAACTTAGATGTTTGTTTCTGCAGTGCTATGGAGCTGTTCCTGAGTTCAGGCTGGCTTCAGGTTAGGGCATCTCACTCTACGGCTCTGGCGACAACACAGAGGAAGTTTCGAGAGCTGGCGCACTGTTTGTTCCAGGACACTCACTTCCTGCCTGCACTTCTGTCCTGGAGGATTGGGTGAGGCAACTGCAAAGGAGACCCTGAGGACCATTTACTGTCCTTTCCAGACTTGGGGCAAGTGCCAGGGCTGAGCCTGCAGCATCTGGCCCCTGGCCTGCTCAGCCCCACCTCATGTCCCCTAGTTCTCCAGAGCAAAAGGACTGGTCTGTCTTTCTCTTCTCTGTGGCAGCCTCTGCGTCCTACTTGCTTGACCAGGTTTTTGTGGGCCTCTCTGGACTGGGGCAGGAGCGCATTGCAACCTGGACACTGTCCTCTATCTCCTTCCTCTTTCATTACAGCCATATAATTCCTCCCTTTCTCTTTCTCTCTAGCCTCACTCTTTCCTCCCCTTTCTTCTTGAACTTTCTTCCCTATTCATCTCCCTTCCTCCTTCCTTTCCCTTCCCTTTCCTCCCTTCTGACTTCATCATTGTTTGTTTATTTCTTTATTTGTAATTGCAGAATGAAATGATGATGCTTGTAAGTAACTCAGGTTTTCTTGAAGTGTAAGTGACCAAGAGGACTCTGACCCCTCCAAATACGAGGAATAGTATGCCCCTGTAATACTCAGGTACTGAGAGTAGCAGCTCTGTCCTGAGGACACAGGGAGAATTCCCAAATGCTTTCTGGAAGGCTCTCATCCCAGGCCCCAATTGTCTTGCTAACTTCCACCATAGCCACTGGGTCCCCCTGTAGCTTCCCGAAGCAGAGTTCTGCCAGGCTGTAGCAGCCAACGAGCATGCCTTAGAGGGTTGGGAATGGCAGAAGCACAACAGAATAAGCTGAAATTGCTACAAGAAGTGGGTCCTTTGGGGGCCCACAACTTAAATTTGTTTCCTTTCCCCAGTGAGACCCATCTCTGTGTCCAACATGGATTTCAGTGTGTCTAATCCTGAATGTTAGCTCAGCATCCAGGCCCATTGCTCTCTTAATTTCCCCATCTCCGTGTCCAACATGGATTTCAGTGTGTCTAATCCTGGATGTTAGCTCAGCATCCAGGCCCATCTCTCCCTTAATTTCCCCTGTTCACAGGCAAAATTGCTTTGGAAATGTGAACTGCCTCATCCATGAGATGTGATTTAGTTCTCCTGGCCCAGAAAAGGACAATCACAATATTCAATAGTACATTTCCTGCTCCATGGCTTGTCCAGTCAGGAATTGTAGTGCATATGGAACTTCAGAACCACTTTGCAGAGCAGAGGGCTTTTGTTGGGTACTGCTGCCAGAATGTGGGGGAAATTATACCTTCTGATCACCTGTGGGGGTCTCTTGAACAGAACACACACAGCACCTCCCTCACCACCATCACCATGACCACCACTATCACCATGATTACCACCTCCATTTCCATCTGCAACCCATCACTGCTCCAATGACCTTTGCCACTATACCATCACTAGCCCCATCACTGCCACCATGAGCATCATCATCACTATGTCATCACTACTACCATCATTGCCACCATGACTATCCCCACCCCCATCCTATGTTATCACTACCACTATCAATACCACCATGATCATCACCACCACCCCAATTGTTGCCCTAGTGACTTTTGCCACCATGCCATCACTACCCCACCACTGCCACCATAACCATCCCCACCATACCATAACAACCTCCATCACTGCCCCAGTGACCATGACCATTATCTCCATCACTGCCACCACAACCACGACCACCATGCCATAACCACCCCTATGACTACCACCATGATCACCATCACCATGCTATCATTACCACTATCATTACCACAATGACTCTCACCACCATACAATGACAACTACCATCACTGCTGCCATCACCATTACCATTACCACTATTACTGCCACCATGACCATCGCTACCACCATCACTGCCATCATGACAATCATGATCAAGCCATCACTAACACTATCACTAGCACCATGGCCATCACCACCACTCCCATCACTGTCCCAATGACCATTGCCCTTATGCCACCACCCCCATCACTGCCTCCATGATGATGCCATCACTACCCCATCGTTACCACCATGACCCTCACCACCACCCCCATCACTGCCACCATGACCATCTCCACCACCACCACCCTCGCTATCACCCTGACCTTCACCACCATGACATAACCACTACCACCACTGTCACCATGACTGTTACCCCTCCATCACTGCCACCATGACCATCAACATCATGCCATAACCACCCCTATCACTGCCACCATGACCATCACCACCATACCATCATCATCACCATTATTACCACTATGACCATCATCACCATACTATCACCACCACCATCACTACTACTCTGACCATCACCACCATGACCATCACCACCACTTCCCCCATTACTGCCACCATGACCATCACAACCATGACATTACCACCAGCATCACTGCTACTATACTGTTAATATCCCCATCACTGCCGCCATGACCATCACCATCATGCCATAAAGAATTCAATCCCTGCCATCATGACCACACCCCATCACTACCATCATGAAAATCACTACTATGCCATCACCACCTCCTCCCATTACTGCCTCTGTGACCATCATCACCAAACTACCACCACCACACCCATTACTCTCACCACTCCTACTGCTCCCATCACTCCCATCACAGTCATCACTAAGTTTTTATCTTTGTCTGCTTGTACTTCTGTAACAAAGCACCACAGACTGGGTAATCTATAAACAATGGAAATTTATTTCTCATGGCTCTGGAGATGGGGAAGTCCAAGATCAAGGCACCAGCAAGACTGTGTCTGCAAGGACTTGTATGTGCTTCCAAGTTAGCACCTTGTTACTGTATCCTCGAGAGAGGAGAAACACTGTATTCTCACATGGTTGAAATGATGAAACAGCAAGAGAATGCCCCTTAAACTTTGGGCCCTAGTAGAACCTTCATGACTTAATCACCCCCCAAGGGCCACATGTCTTAATACTATTACCTTTGGGGACTAAGTTTCTTTCTTTCTTTTTTTTTTTTTTAGACAGAGCCTCAAGCTGTCACCCTGGATAGAGTGCTGTGGCATCACAGCTCACAGCAACCTCCAATTCCTGGGCTCAAGCGAGTCTCTTGCCTCCACCTCCCAAGTAGCTGGGACTACAGGGTGCCCGCCACAACGCCTGGCCATTTTTTGGTTGCAGTCGTCATTGTTGTTTGGTGGCCCAGGCTGGATTCGAACCCACCAGCTCAGGTGTACATGGCTGGTGCCTTAGCCCGTTGAGCCACAGGCGCCGAGCCGGGGGACTAAGTTTCAATGAGAATTTTGTAGGGACACCATCATTCAAACCATAGCACCGCCATCACCACCATCACATCCACTTTTGTCATTGTCTGTGCCACCTCCACCTCCATCCCCATGTGCAGATTGGTCACCACCACACCATCACCATTTACATGCCCATCACCACCATCTCCTGCTCCTCTACCTTCACCATCGTCACAGCCATTACCACCAGGACTACAAAGTAGCGAAAGTGCAGCCTTTGTTTATTTATTGAAAATATCTTTCTCTATACCAGCAAAGACCTATTTCACATCACCTACTAGAACATTTAACATTGACATTAAAGGCATGCGCATTTGGGTTGCTTCACTGACTTTGGATGCCCAAAAACAGCTCCTTGCATCTCCATGAATAAACAAACTCCAGTGGGCAGCGCCTGTGGCTCAGGGAGTGGGCGTCAGTCCCATATACCAAGGGTGGCAGGTTTGAAGCTGGCCCCGGCCAAAACTGCAACAACAACAACAATAAAACAAACAAAATCCAGAGTAGTCAAAGGAGGAGTTATCCAAGAGACTAATGCTGACTTTCTAGAACGCAGAAAGATCAAGCTTCTTAACCTGAGTTCTGTAGCCCTGCAAGGGGTCGACAAGTAGAAATCAGAAGTCCATGAACTTAGATGGAAGAATAGTTACAGCTTTATTAACCTCTTGTTGAATTTTAGTGTTTCCTTCAGCAAAGCATTACCCAGTGATATTGTCAATAGTGGAAATCACAGGTATTTTCATACCACATGATATTTAATAGTTGCTGATAAGTTGAAATACTGTTTCTGCTCCTTTTTTGAAATTATGGTAGTCATTAGGCTTTCTGCTATGTCTTGTTATTTAATGCATTAATAAAGCCCACAGTACACTTAGAAAACATCTCTTTTTAAAAATATTTAGTTTCTGGCTCGGTGCCTGTGGCTCAACGGGCTAAGGCGCCAGCCACATACACCTGAGCTGGTGGGTTTGAATCCAGCCCGGACCCGCCAAACAACAATGGCAACTGCAACCAAAAAATGGCCAGGCGTTGTGGCGGGCGCCTGTAGTCCCAGCTACTTGGGAGGCGGAGGCAGGAGACTTGCTTGAGCCCAGGAATTGGAGGTTGCTGTTAGCTGTGATGCCACAGCACTCTATCCAGGGTGACAGCTTGAGGATCTGTCTCAAAAAAAAAAAAAAAAATTTAGTTTCAGCAGAATTGGATTCTATTTTCATTCTTATGTATTTTATTTCAAAATAATGTTAAGAACCCCTGGCATAAAGTCTGTTTCCCTGACTTCAACATGCTTCCGATCTTGCTTCTGTGGGAGGTTGGAAGTAAATAGTAGAAGCCCCTTTCCCCTGATGTCTATACAAGAAAGTAACTGCTGTTTACAGATTGGCATATATTCTTTCAGACTCTTTCCCCCCCACGATTAAAACACACAGATATTTAATACAGAGCTATGTATACATAGTTACATGTATTTCTTTTTTGGTTGCAGCCGTCATTGTTGTTTGGCGGGCCCGGGCTGGATTCGAATCTGCCAGCTCAGGTGTACGTGGCTGGCGCCTTAGCCCGTTGAGCCACAGGCGCCGAGCCAGTTACATGTATTTCTAATGGGATGACTACACATATTCTGAAAGTTGCTTTTTCTACTTCACATCTCTCCTTGTTAATGTAAAATTGCCTCCATTCTTTTAGATTGTAGTGAGATGCCAGAGTTCATTTATCCTTTCCTCCCCCTTGAAACATGAACCAAAACAGGGGTAGTGACTGCCTCATTCTTCCTTTTATGTCCTCCAAGTCCCTGCATGGTGTCTTATTACAGGGTCCCTTGGACAGTTGCACATGTTGAGCACTGCACAGTTGCAGGGTGATGGGCATGAGGACACAGCTTCACATAGCGTATAATGAAATGAAGTTCTTTGGAATAATATAATGTGACAACCAGGCCTTATAGGTAGAAATGGCTAAATAAATGTTTTATTTTTTGAAAAAAAAAGTATTTTGACAAAGAATCTTACAAAATACATTTCTTTTGCCTCTCTCACTTAACGATACAACATGGCTATCCTTTGAGTCAACAGACAAAGATCCAATACTCTTTAAATAGCTGGGTAGTGCCCATGGTAATCAATGCCTCCTTATTTGGTTTGTTTGATTTTGGCAAAGTTCAAGTCTTGGGGCTCTAGTATTACATCCTACCTCCCCTGCCCTCAGACCTGGATGCCTGTCTTAGTTTGTCCTGGCCACTACAGGGTGTCCCAAAAGTCACCTCTAAAGTACATCAGGGAAATGGGAAATTGTAGCTAAACGTAACTTTATTTGCAAAATAATTACAGCAACATTTTATAGAACATTCACAAAATACTCTGTACATGTTAGCCACCTCTTTGTATAACAAAATACCGCAGACTGTGTGGCTTGTACCCAACAGAGCTTTGTTCCTCACAGTGCTGGAGGCCAGGAAGTCTGAGGTCCAGGTGCAGCAGACGTGGCATCTGCCAAGAGCCTGCTTCCTGGCCAACAGGTGCCTTGCTGTGTCTTCACCTGGTAGAAGGAGTGAGCTCCTGGGGCCTCTTTTATAAGGACTGATCCCTTTTATGAGAACTCCACACTTACGACCTAATCACTTCTCACAGGCCCCATCTCCTAATACCATTACCTCCGGGGTTAGGGTTTTAGCATATAAACTTCGGGGGACTGTCACAGTGTCTTATGGAGCATTTCAGTGTGTTTACCTGCTTGCGTGACGCCCCGCTCAGGTGAGGGACCCTAGGTTAGGAGAGAAGCTGCCGGTGTTTCTCAAACGTCAGATTCTCTCACCAGATAGTGTGGCCTCATCCTCACCACCCCTGCCTGCTCCACAGTGTGTGCTCTGGGGTGTTCCCAGGTTGGCAGCTCTCAGGTGCTCCTGCGAGGGCATGGCATGGCCACCTGCTCCAGGTCACTTGTGCCCAGTCATGGAGCTCTGCCCCAACTAGAATTCAGGTGGGGTTGTGGGTTTCCTGAGATGGCTGGGGCTCATCTGAGACTATGGGCCTCTTTGGCACCACCATTACATTAAAATGTTCTGAATCCACTTGGGGCCTCTTACAGTTTCAGTCACCTGCTGAAAAATTATCTTAATAAACACACAAATCTACAATGACCACTAGGCGAATGGCCCCACCTGGAGTTGTACCTTTGTACCTCCTGGGTGGCCACGCAGGATAGCTCCAGGAGGAAGTGAAGCTTGATTTGGTGCACGGAGGGTAAGGAGGGTTTAGTCTGGCCAGTGTGTGCATGTGTGCGTGCGTGTGTATGTGTACGCGGGGAATAGGTAGACATCACACTGAAAGAAACAGCATCGGGAAAGTGCAGAGGTGGCGTGGTATTCTTTGAAGACTTGTCCACGAACTCTTTGATAGACGTCCCTTCCAGAGGTGGAGCTAATTCCCCTCCCCTTGAGTGTGGGGCTGGAGTTAGTGACTCACTTCTGATGAGCAGAATGTGGCAGCAGTGATGTCACCTCCAGGGTTCATTTATAAAGAGATCGTGACTTCAGTCTTAGGGGCCCACTCTCTCTGCCTCAGGTCACTTGCTCTTGGGGAAACAGGCTGCGTCAGCTGGGGAGAAGCTCCGCGGAGAGGCCGTGGGGAGGATGGGCTGGAACTTCCTGCAACAGCCCTGAGTGGAGTCTCTCTGGCCTCTCCAAATGGTGCTGCAGCTCTGCCCAACAACTCTGTGACTTCCTGAGAGACCCTGAGCCACATCCACGATGCTAAGCAGCTCCTGAATTCCTAACCACTGGAAACTCTAGGAGATATAAAATGTTTGTTGTTTTGAGATGCTGAATTTTGGAATGATTGGTTATGCAATAGATAACTAATTCAAGTGGGGAGGCGGCCTGCTCTTTTTAGACACTAAAAGGAGGTCAGCGTGGCCTTGAAGAAGCATGGTTTTCCAACTTCAGAGGTCCTAAGAGTCACCTTACATATGTGCTAAAGGTGCAGATTCATGGGACTCCCTTTTGGGGGGTTCTGACTCAGTGGCTCTGGGTGGAGCCCAGAGGTTTGCACTTTAAACCAACATCATAGGTAATCTTGAGGCAACTGACCTAAAGAGCACACTTGGACAGGCCCCCATGTGGAAGGGCTGGTGGGCTCAGTGACCTAGGGTGAGGCTGGGAGGCAAGCAGGGGTCTAATTTAGGTCACACGCTGGATGGAACTGGAAACCCTTCTCCTAAATGAAGTATCACAAGAATGGAAAAACAAACACGGCATGCATTCAATATTAAACTGGAACAAGTGGATTAGCAACTCATGTGCACATATGGAAGTAAAACTCCATGGGAAGCAAGCAGCTGGTGGGGAGGGGAGGGGCAAATTCTCAGCTAGCCAGTACAGTACACGCCATCGGGCTGCAGGGCACACTTATAACTTTAACTCAATCTGTACAGATGCAAATTATGTAACCCAAATTTGTGTACCCCTATAATATTCTGCAATAAAAGAAAATAAGAGACAAATCTTCCTGAGAATCGTGGACAGTCACTGCAGGACTTTAAGCAGGACAGCCAGACCTAGAAGTACAGGCCAAAAGCTGCTTGTTTTCCTCTCTCATTGACCTGGCAACGTGAACACTGTCTTACCAACAACCTGGCACACAACCTTAAATATGGGAGCAGAAGGAGAGTAGGATATAAGTCTTGCCTTTGAGGAACTTATGAGTAATTTTTAAAAGTATACACCAGAGGGCTGGGCATGGCAGTTTATACTTGTCATTACAGAATTTGAGGAGGCTGAGGTGGGAGGATTGTTTCATCCCAGAGTTCAAGACCAACCTGAGAAACATTGTGAGACCCTTGTCTCTATTAAAAAAAAAAACAAAAAAAACACTACCCAGGTATGCTGGCACACGCCTGGGTCCTAGCTCCCTGGGAAGTTGAGGCAGGAGGATTGCTTAAATCCTGGAATTTGAGTTTCTGTGGACAAGGATTGGGCCACTGCACTCCACCCTGGGCAACAGAGTCTCTCTCCTAAAAAATAAGAGTATATAGAGGAACTTATATACCAAAATACCTAAGTGAGAGGTGTTTCCTTTGAAGTTATCAACATGAAAGGTTCTCTCATTCTAACAAAGCTGGGGCTGCTCAGAACCTCTTTTCACCTCTCTTTTTGGTCAAGTTCATGGTCTATGAACTTCCCCAGCAACTGGTCTATTCCAATAACCAGTTGCTTTAAAACCGTAGAATAATGAAGTGAGTAGAAGTGTTATTTAAGATCATTTTACAGAGATCTTTTAATCTCAATCATTTTTGAAGATAAGGAGATAGGTCAGAGAGGCCCAGTGATTTGATTGAGTATTGGATTTCTATACATTCAAAGCTTCACTGCTGATACCTGTCACAGGCATGGGAAGGGAACCTTGTGTCCCCTGTGCTGAGTGTCTCCTGGTAGACTGGAGGGGCAGGTGGAACTCCTTTGGGATAGCTTCCTGAAAGAGGTTTTAGAGCTGGGCTTGAAGAAGTAGAATGACATGAATGGATGTGGAAGAGAGGCTGGGACATTCTAATTATATCTCCAATGCTCTGCTATCTACAATTCCTTTTCTTAAACATACAATAAATTGAACCAGTGAACCATGAATTTTTGCAAAGGGATGTTTTCTAAACATTTTTTTTCCACCAAAGAACACCAGACAGACAGTGTTTGTATCTATGCCCTTGTTTCAGGGCACCCTTGACCTACAGGACAGACGGCAGGGCCTGTGGGCTTCGGGCAACTCCCTGAACTCAGTTCTAAGTCCACCCTGTTTGCTTTTCATTTCCATCTTCGTGTGAACTGAATTGCAGAGCAGGGTCCATTTGGACAGGAGGGTGAGAAGAACTTAAGGGGCAACCATGGGGAGTATTTTTAGAAGGCCAAGCTCACTCTGTGGCAGAAGCCCCTGTGACTTTGGCTGAACCTGCCAATGGAGTCTGGTCCTGGGCACTGGCACTTTCCACTGGGATGAGACCTGGAGTTCAGTTCCCTGGGAGCTTCCATCAGTGAGAGCAAGCAGGAGTGGTGGATAAGCAACCCATCTTTCTTGCTCCTAAGTTGGGCGGATAACTCTGAGGCACATTCTCTCTGCTTTCCCAATAGGACAGAGGCTCAGTTGCCCAAATAATCTGCTCCAGAAAGCAGCTGCTCTTGCCTTTTCTTTGTCCTTCGTCTCACCACTGCACTGCTTTGCTGGCTTTTCCTGGGTTCACCTCCTAAACAGACTCCCTGTTTGCCAGACTTCTCAGGCTTTGCTTTTGGGGGACCTAACCTAAGCCCTCAGGTCCCTAGATTACCAGGTGATCTAGAAATAGAAAGCTCCCTTTCCTGGCGAGTTCTTTATTTTGCACTGCATGTGGGATGCTCTTTTAGAAACTGGAAAGCCCCACATGCACAGTGAAACAAAGAGCCAAGCAAATAGCCCAGGAATGGGGTGCGCAGCCACTTTCCCCCACCTTGGCTGGCCGCCCTCCCGATGTCTTCTCTGCATGTGTTTAAAACCTTAAGTCAGATCACGTCACGTGGTGTCAAGGTAGAAGTCAGAGTCTGCCCAGCAGACTACAAAGCCCACCACTTTCCGCCTCCGGCCCCCTCCTGTCCTCAGCCCCAGCCTCCCGGCGACCGCGGGGTTCCTCGCTGTTCTCTGGCGGAGCCCACCCGCGCAGGCTCTCTTCCCATCTGTGTGCACGGCTCCTCCCTTACTTCATACAAGTCTGGGCTCCAATTCTCCCCTCTCTCCTTCTCCAATTCTCCTTTTCTCTGAGAACCTTATTTAAAGCTGCAGCCCTTCACATACCCCTCATTTTAACTTTTCTCCTGCCTCTTTGCAGCACGTGGCACGTGCATATTCCACCTGCCCCTGCTCGGCTCCACGGGAGCTCGCAGTGGGCAGAGGGCTCTGTGTGTGGTGTTCACCGCTGTGTTCTCAGTGCTTCCAACAGCGCCTGGCGTGTGGCGGCTCAGCAGAGCCCAGGTGAATGAATGGACAAGTGTGAGCCCCCAACACACACGCGTGTTCACGTGTTGCTCTTCCTTGGGCTTTCTCCATTTAGCAATCTTGGAGACTTTCTTTTAGAACACAGTAGAATCATCTCATTCTTTGAAACAACTGCCAAGTATACAGTGGTGCGAATGCATTTAACCACCCTCCTCCTGGAGAACATAGAGAGTGTGCTTAGACTTCAGCTGTTGTGAGCACCGCTGCAGGATGTCCTTTACCTGGCCTCATATGAGTGACGTGTCTGCGAGGCGACTGCGCTCTTACTTGGACAAATCCTAGCAAGTTGCTCTCCCAAAAATGCCACACGTGTTTACCCCTTCACCAGTATTTTGATTTTTGTTTTTTTGTTTTTTTGGCCGGGGCTGGGTTTGAACCCACCACCTCTGGCATATGGGGCCAGCGCCCTACTCCTTTGAGCCACAGGTGCCGCCCATCTCTCCAGTATTTTGGTGAGAATGCCCGTTTCTCCGCATTTTAATTGACTCCTTAGGTTATAAAACGTTTTTGTCTTTGTTCACCTCTGAAATTTTTTTACTAATTTTAATTTACCTTTTCTTTTAATTAATTTATAGATCATTTCTCTCTTGCTCTTTCTCTCTCTGTGAATTGCTTATGTGTTTCATTTACAAAAAAATGAGTTGCTGGCCTTTTACTTGTGGACACAAGACCCATCTGCATATCATAACCGTTATGTATTAGTCATTGGCTCATAACTTGTCTTTCCAATATCTTCCCCACCTTTTCACTTGTATTTTGACATCATTTTAGTATAAATAAATAAAATTTTAAATATTTCCACAGTCATTCTTCTCAATATTTTTACTTATGGCTTTTGAGTTGTGGCTTGATTAGAGACTTTCTCCTCTCTCTAGATTACATGAAAAGATCACCTTATGTTTCTAATATTTTTGTATGTTTTCCTTTATATTAAACATATGTTTTTCACTGTAATTTACTTTACTACAAAGACGTGAAGGAAGATTTAGTTTGAGTTTTTTCTCCTATGATTTGCTGGTTTTCCTAACGATATTTATTGAATCACTTGTCTTTCCCACAAGGACTTGAAATTGGCCTTATCTGTTATTTTATATTTTTTAGTCTTTCTGTTTTGGCTCATTGATCTGTCTATTTTAGTGCCAGAATCAAATCATTTTCATCAATGTAGCTTTTAGACCTTTTCAAATTTTTGGTAAGAATAAGTCCAGAGGGCCTTTCTAAAGTTTTTTTGTTTTGTTTTGTGATTGCCATTGAGATGTTTTGAGAGAATGAAAGCCATCTCTTCTCTTTGGTGTCCAGAATAATGCCGGGAATATAGGCCCCTCGATCCCCTTAAATGACAAGCCCTGTTTTCCTGCTGAAAGACCAAACTTCATAACAAGGAGATTGTAAAATAAAAGCCAATTGTCCTCCTCCAATTCCCTTAAAGTTATAACCCTGTCTGAACATGGTAACACTGGGCTGCAGATTGGGTTACTTCTGGCAGGTGTAATAGGAAGCGTCAAAACTTGGATTTCCCAGTGAATGTAGCATTTTGCAGATGCACTCTTTCCACTTTAAAAAAAAAAAAAAAGGGAAAATAGAAAAAAATGAATACAAGTCAGAAGAAAAAAAAATTCCACTCTTGGCAACCCTGGCCTTGACTCCTGCAAATGATTCCATCACATATTTAAGGAAAACCAAAAGCACATGAAGTACAGGGCCGTGGGGCTGACATATGGCCAGAGCTGGTGTGGACGCGGCCTCTGCTGCCCCTTCCTGGGCCTCCTGAAGTCGCTGGACACTGATGAAGTGGGATCTTGGTATGAAGCTAATGTTTTGAGTGGGTGAGGTGTAGGAAGAAAGTACAGATATTTAGACTTTTTTCTTCTCTGCTTCTTTCTCACACAATACTCCTGGCTTCTGTGGGAACAGGCCCCCATTGTGTACCCCTGCCCTGGGCTGTTTGGCAGGGGTGCTGTCTGCAGCCTCATGAGAGATCATCTTTGAGAGACTGCAGGGAGCCAGGGAGCAGAACTCACCCTGGCCCTGACCTGGGGGAGCCGAACTCACCCGACCTGACCTGGGGGAGCTGCACATCATCTGCTGGATGTCTCTGCCCCCCTTTCTAGAGCTTCTCTTGCCACAGAATGACCCAAGCCTCAGGATAGAGAGGCGCCCAGTGCTTGGTACTTAGAAGCCAAGATAAGCCCACCCCACTCTTACACACACACCGGTGCATTGTTTATAGCTGGAGCCTTCTACTCCCTTTCTCTGAGACCATGCTGGTGTGTGTCTGCAATGGAGGTGAGGGGAGCAGAGAAAGGTTCCCATTTGAGGGGATGCACTATGAGTGCTGTCTAGGTGGGAAGGAAGGGACCTGCCTTCAGCCCAGGGCAAACTCAGTGCCTCCCCCACGACAGCTCAGTGTCGACCCCCAACGCCCAGGTGTTTTGTAAGACCAGCCCCAGGGGTGGGACAAGCAGAGGCAATACCCTTATGGAAGGCCTGGCCTACGGGATGTCCTCATGGGTGCTGCTGCGGGGCCATCCCTGTCCTCAGTGTTGCCACCCCAGGGCGCTAGCTCAGGCCGTCTGGTGTCACCTGCCTTGTCTCCTCGCTCAGTCCATGTCTCTCTTTTCAGCTAAATGTTCTTTCCTGTCGCCCCTGTGCCAGCCTATCTTCCTAGAGCTCTCCACTTTGTCATCCTCAGGGACGGCTGATAAAGGTGGGGAGTAGGGTCAAAAGATGGATGCATAGCACTGCCTTTCCCAGGGGACCAGCAGGCAGTGCACGACATTTTAAGCCACAGCCACACCGGCGCTCACCACGAGGGTCTCCTATGTGCTGTGGGGAGGGCATCGGCTTCCCATGGCTGACAAGAAGATTAAATCCACGTGATAAAGACAATTGTGGTTGTGCTGTGCTTACTATGTGCCTGGCACTACCCTAACTACTTTGAGGGTATGACTTCATTCAACCCTCTCAAAACCTGTGGACTACTATTTTTATCATCCCTATCTTTATAGATAAGTCACAGCGAACTGCTAGGATTCAGTGAGCCCCAAAAGATATCTAGCTTATCATAAAATCTCAGTAAGGATGGCCTGGCTCATGAGAGCTAACCATGTAATCTACAGGGACGTTACACTGGTAGTTTAAAATTGGACATGGTGGGAACATTTATACCCCATCAAATGGCAAAAATAATGCAAACCAAGTATTTTTTGCTTTTTCTCTTTTTCCTAGAAGGCCCACTAACCCAGAAATAATCTTAGAATTGCCCCCTACTAAAATCGATGCATTTTAATGAAGAGGGGACCCTCTCAAAATTTCTTTTCTTTTTTTTTTTTTAGAGACGGCATCTCACTCTGTTGCCCTGGGTAGAGTGCTGCGGTGTCATAGCTCATAGCAACCTCAAACTCCTGAGTTCGAGGGATCCTCAAACTTCAGCCTCCTGAGTAGCTGGGACTACAGGCACCTACCACAACACTTAGCTAGTTTTTCTATTTTTTAGTAGAGATGAGGTCTCACTCTTGCTCAGGCTGGTCTTGAACTCCTGAGCTCAAGAAATCCACCTGCTTTGGCCTCCCAAAATGCTAAAATTATAAGCACAAGCCATCTTACCTGGCCTCAAATTTCTTTAATGGAGAAAACATTTTTCTCTGTACCTTTATGTCATCATACTGATAAGTGACAAGCGAATTATGACTTTACAAGAAGTTCTATAGACACAGCCCCTGTGCTCATGGGAGCTGTAACTTTTGTAACTTTTTGATGCACCTGGAATAGTTATGGGAACCCTGGGCCATGGGAGAAGTGCAGGAGGAAAGTGAGATCATATCCCTCCAACACAAGGTGGGCAGGCAGCACATTGCAATTAAGCACAGCATGCTTGGAGGCTGGGCGTGCTGAGGGGCGAGACAGTCCAGAGCCCTGTCTAGGCTTAGGTTACCCAAGAGAAGAGCAGACTGTTGGGGGCACCGTGTGCTCTGCCCTGACCCTCTGGGAAAGCACAGGCTGTGTCCTGAGGAGCCGCATGTACTCAGAGTGACTGCTGACAGCTGGCCGCTCAGGCAGTCCACTTGGCTTGCAATCCGAGGCTCCAGAATCCCTGTGTTTGGGGCCCTGGGCATGCAGAGTGAGCCAGACATCCAGAGAACATCATTCCTTAGCCTTCATGGTCCTTGGGTCTGGTAGCAGGAGCTAAAAGCCAGACACCTTTTGATGGGCACCCAGGTCATCCAAGTACCTCCCTGTGTGGAAGGGAGTGTCCTGTCCTGAGAGCAATCCTTTAACAAAGCCATTCAGTGAGCGTTTCCAGGGGGCTTTCAGGATCAGACTGCTGAAGGGTTTAATGCCTGTGAAGGTTGTTTCTAATGTTGAAATTCTATCCTTCTGTGAAAGTACATTTGCAACAGTCAGAGGTATTTATAGATCACGAATCATCAGCAGCGTCACATGACCAGGTGGACATGAGTTTGCCAGGGGCCCCAGCAGCCTCTCCCTGGCATCCCAGGCCTGTGCCCCATATTGGCGCTTCTTGCCCTGCAGCAGCACACTGTCAACACAGCACTTTACACACAATGTTCACTCGTCTGTTTACAAGACGCCCTCCCTGCCGCTACACCAAAGCCCCTTAAAGGAAAATTTTTTTGCTCATTTTGTACCCCCAGCTCTTAGCACCATGCTTTGAATACAGGAGATGCTCCCTTAAAGCCCTTAATGACCTGGACATTAATGTCCCCAGAATTAAACCTGGGCATGGTCTAGGCAGCCACCGATCTCTCTCCATCTAGCCCCTCTCTATGTCCTGCTATATGATCTTAAAGTCCCCCAGGAGGGGAATGTCAGGAAAATGGCCCCAGTGAGCTGCTCCCTTTGAAGCAGGAACAGGCGGCTTACGGGAAGACCACAGCCCTGCAAGCTTGGATTGTCCTTTCCCGGCAGGTGTTTTCCCACAGAGACAGCCAGATTTGGGGAACATTTTGGTCCTCGGCCTCTTTGGGGAAGAAACCCTGGTCCTCTTAGTTGGCTTCAGTTTGACACACTAATTTGGTGCACAGAGGGTGCTGCCACAGCATCTAAGCCCATGGCTGATGGCCTCAGAATGTGCCTTGTTTTGGATGCCAGAGTGTCTTCCCGGAAAGCACTTCCCTCCCTGCCCCCATCAGCTGGCAGTGTGCTCCTCATAGGGAAGACAGCCTTTACTGTTAGGAGTGCCTGTCCACCTCCGCACAGCAGGCATGACCCTGGACGAAATAGGTAAGCTGAATATTTATGCCATACATGTGATGATTTTCTCTGCACAGAGAACTCATTAGCTGAACCAGTGGCATTAATGTACAAATGTTTGTATTTTCTTTTTGTAATCATGGAGATCTTTTGTTCAAATGAAATCCTACGTGGGAACTAGTTGTACCAGACACAGACCGGGGTTGGAGAGGCTCTGCGTGGAGCTGGGGTAGGCTGGGGTGGGGTTCCTGGGAGGGGTCTGCCATCCATTGCCTCCCTCTGTCTCCTATTCCTGGAAGGTCATGGGGGCCAAGTTCAAGACCTGAGACTGACCTGGGACCTCAGCATGGATACCATGAGTCTACGAAGGCCTACAACTATGAGTCCTCCACGACACGACTTAAAATTTTTAGGAGTAAATTAAAATTCTCATAGGCCACATTCCCCCCCAGTATTTTTGTCAATAATTTGGGTTTAATGTAAACCTTTTGTGGCACCTAGAGCAGTGGGAGCTCCTTCCTCCCTACAGAAGCAGCTTGGCCTTCTCTCGATCCCACCCCTCCTCTCAGCTACCCTTGGGCCAGACCTCTCTGTGCCCTTTTGTCCAGCTGTCTCCCTCACCCCAACCTTTAAACAAGTGACTCTGTGTGGCCTGATGTGCCCATCATTCCTCAATGTCTCCAGTGGCAGGCCCTTCCCCGCCCTGGCACCTGCAGCCAGAGGCCCAGGCGGTGAGTAGCAAAGGGGCCTCAGAGGCCCCTAAGACATGAGGCCACAGCCTAATTTTGTCCCAGAGCAGGATAGGACAGGAGCAGGGAGCTGTTGTCCCTTGTGTGCTATGTTCATCCTTGAGCCCCCCGCCCTCCCCAGGAAGCAGCTTTAATCAGTGGGCGTCAAAACACAGGAGCAACATCAGTCTTAAGGAGGGGATTGAGATTCTCCTCCCACCTCCATCCCCACTGGATTTACCAGAGGAACAGAAGCCTAGGACAGGACTCCACCCACAAGGAAAACAGGGAAGGGTGCAGTGCCCAAGCCTGAGTGCTGTGGAATTTCTGCAAAACTTTATGAACACATAAAGATGGGGACAGCTGTGAAATGAGCTGTGTATGAAGGAAAAGGGATGGTACTCCCTGGGAGTGACCTCCAGAGTGGGGGTACAGGAACCCTCAGTGAGCATAGGCCCCAGGCAGGCAGCCGGTGTTGTGGGTGAGCTGCTTCTCCCCCTCAGCACATCAGTGTATGGAAGGCCTAACTCCCAGAGGCTCAGAATGTGATCTGAGGACAGGGTCTTCACAGAGGTCACCAAGTCAAAGTGAGGTCATTAGAGTGAGCCCTGATCCAATACGACCAGTGTCCTTATGCAACAATGGGAAATTGCCTATAATCTTAGCACTCTGGGAGGCCAAGGCAGGTGGATCACATGAGCTCAGGAGTTAAAGACCAGCCTGAACAAGAGCAAGACCCCATCTCTACTACTAAAAGTACAAAACCTAGTCAGGTGTGGTAGTGAGGCAAGAGGATTGCTTGAGCCCAGGAGTTTGAAGTTGCCATGAACTATGATGCTAGCCAGGGTGACAGAGTGAGACTCTGTCTCTTAAACAAACAAACAAACAAACAAACAAAGGGGAAAAGTGGACACAGAGACAGACATGCAGAGGGGAGCTGTGTGAAGAGGAAGATGCCCTCTATAAGCCACGGAGGGGGCCTGGAACAGACCCCAGGAATAACCTGACAGTGTCCTGATACCAGACTTCTGGACTCCAGAACTTTAAGACAGTAAATTTCCATTGTCACAGTCCCTCAGTTTGCAGTATTTTGTTACAGGAGCCTCAGGAAAATAATTCAGAGAAGGGAGGCCTCCACCGGCACCCAGAGAGCCAGCAAAGTGGAAACACCTACACAGTGGCTCCCTGGCGGGCACAGCCTGGGCCTGCTGCCCCCCGTGTTCCCTCCCTGCTTCTCAAAGATTCAGGCTGGCTGTTTCCCAGGCTTCCTCGCAGCTCCACCTCATCTTCTCGGCTGACTGGTTCTCGAGTCTTGCAAAACAAAATGATTCCCGATCTGACCAAATTCAGGCCTTCTTGTACCAGCTGTACATCTCATCTCATTAATACATCTCGAAGACCCCAAACCGTGAACGTCACTAAAGGTTTTCTTGAGGGGAAGGCAGAGCATGTGCCACGTTGAGCAGTTTCTGTGGCCTAATGCTGTGTCAGCTTCTGTCTATTCTCTCCTCCCCGCAGGACAGGACAGTGGCTGCTGGGAGGGCTTCTCGCTTTCTCTGCACAATGTCCCAGCTGCACTCACTCTGCCCTGCTTTCCCTTCCTTCCTCCTTTCCCGCTCTCAGCTTCCTTCCCCATTCTGTGTGTTTCCCCCCCTTTTTGGTAGTGTATGCTCTTTCGTGACGTGTTTTGCTTCTCTTAGCTTTTCTCTGTTCTCCACCCGGTGTCCCAGTAAGAACAACAAAGGCAGGGCCAGGAACCAGCCTGACCAGGGAAGAGAGAAGACTCCTTCCTCATTTTCAAGGAAAAGGTTGCAAAGACCTCGTTTAATATACATATATATTAAATTATACATATATATGTATATAGATGTGTTTTTAAATCCCAGTCACATAGGAAAAATATAAAGCTTTTATTTATTTCTCTGTGTCCACACTTAAGATGTTCTTACAGAGAAACCCATAGTCTCAGACAGAACTCTGAGCTCCCCAAAATATACACACACACAAACCTCTTTAAATGGCTACCATCTCCTCCTAAGGCCACTGTTTCCTTTAAAATGTTTTTTATTTTTTGACCTCATATATAATACATGTTTACCCTAGAAAAAACACAAGGAAAAGCAAAAAGAAAAGAAAATTTGTTCTGTACACAGAGATCATCATTATTCACATTTTGGTGTATATATCTGTTCAGATTTTGTTTCCCAAAATGTGCACATAAATATCTATCTCTCTGACTACCTATAAATATGTATTTAGAAAAGTGGGACTTAATACATACTATTTATGTGTTTACAAAAATGGAATTAAATAGGCTTGGTGCCTGTGGCTTAATCGGCTAAGGCGCCAGCCACATACACCTGAGCTGGCAGGTTCGAATCCAGGCCAGGGCAGCCAAACAACAATGATGGCTGCAACCAAAAAAATAGCCAGGCGTTGTGGCGGGCGCCTGTAGTCCCAGCTACTTGGGAGGCGAGGCAGGAGAATCGCTTGAGCTCAGGAGTCGGAGGTTGCTGTGAGCTGTGATGCTACAGCACTCTACCCAGGACAGCTTGAGGCTCTGTCTCAAAAAAAAAAAAAAAAAAGAAGTTGAATACATCTTATTTCCTAAGCCCTTCCATCTTCCGGCATCAATGTGCTTTTGTTACGGTGTGATTTTCAATGGCTGCTTAGGCCATTGTGGGGGGCTCAGAGGCAAATAGTTTTCCTGATGAGGAAGAGGAGTGAGGATAAGGGAAGGACTTAGTCAGTGGCATGGCCACACCCGGACATACAGGTGCTCATGAAACAATTGTTGATGGAATGAGTAAAACATTAAAGAAGGATTTCCCAAAGAACACAACTCTTTTATTCAGGATGAATTATTATCTGGAGGATATTAGATCATAGAAGAGCTGGCCTGAACTGAGTAGACGCTAACACAGCCTTGCAGACTTGTTGTAATTTTGAGCATAAAAGTCTTAGATCTAACAATCAGCTGCCAAAACTCACTAAGGAGGGTGTCTGTGGACCTGAAGGGCCTCTTTAGGGAGACAGTGTTTGGGTGAAACTTTCATGCTTTTTTTATAGACACAGAAGAATCGCTAAATCTGAGCAAACTGAACCACCCACACTTTAGGGAACTCTTTAAACCAAACTTTCTGGGATTTATGCATCAGCACACAAAAATTTTCCATGATTTACATGACCAAGAGGGAAAACAATGCTGTTCTTAATAAACAGTTGAATCTCTTGGCTCAAAGACACTGAACACTGGGCAGACGCCTATAGGCGTCTGCACCCTCTCTGCCACGGTCAGATGTCGCCAGAGCTGCTGCCTGGCACAGGCTCGGTGTGATGGCTTAAGAGCAGGGTGACAGAGGTACTGCCCTGGTGGCTGGAAGTTATTGCTGAGATATCTGGCATTTTTAATACACATTCCAGGCAGTCCAGGGACTTCTGGCCAGCCTATATGAGTTTAAAGGACAAGAAATAATTGTCTTTCGGAACGCCTCCCTCTGTGTTACCCGTAATGGACCCTGTGATCTTGCTGATGATTGGATGCAGGGGAAAAATCCCAGCCTGGAAGCTCCTTCTTCTTCCCGCACTAACATCTAAGAGATCATAAATGGAGGCACAATGGGATTGTCTCCTGTGGGTGGCCAATTTTGTGGGGTGTAGTTAGGTTACCTGCACTGCCCTGCCTTGCTTAAGGAGTTTTTTCACATCACTCCCATCAGTTAGGAAATTCAGGACTGTTTCAATGGTACTCTATAAAGTCAGGAAATTCAGGACTGTTTCAGTGGTATTCTATAAAGTCAAATCCTCTTGGTTTGTACAGGAAGAACTTTGTGACTCTGGTGATAAGAGAAATATGTCCCCAAAATGCCAACCCCACCTCAGATGTTAAAGTAGATGTGTTCTGCCGACACTGTGGTCTGTCCAAGCCCTCCTCAGTCCCTTTCAGCTCTAAGCACTGACACCTTCTTCTCGATTTTTCAGCTCCCTGATCCCCATTTAATAACATTTTTGATGAAGGCTAACTCTGTAGTAACAGGTTTAACTCCACCTTTGGGTGGCACAAGAGATCCATCTGGGTGTGTGATGTGCTTGGGGTGAGGCGTGGATGCTGCTGCACCAGCCTGGCCCCCGCCTTCCCCAACACACAGAACGTTGGCCGGGATCACCCCAGTCTCCTGCTTTCCTTACGGGCTATTTACTCAGGTGCTGGGAGGCTGGTTTGTTCTAATAAGCGCAAGAACTTGTTGGTTCTGCTTCCTTGAACAGAGTGAACTGTAAAGGAGAGTCATTGATCCTTAGATCAGAAGGCCCTGTTTTGAAAATTTTTCAATTAAAAAAATGATAAAATACTCATCGCATAAAATTTGTCATCTTAAGTATATTCACCTGGTTGTGCAGCGATCACCACCAGCCACCCACAGAACTCTTTTTGTCACCCAAACTGAAACACTATAGCCACTAAACAACTCTCCACCCTGCTAACCACCGTTCTATTTCGTCTCTGTAAACTTGACTTCTCTGTACCTAGCATCTATGTGGAACCCTATGGTATTGCCTTTCTGTGACTAGCTTATTTTATTTAGCGTGATGTCACGGTTCAGCCATGTTGTAACATGTGTTAGAATTTCCTTCTTTTTAAAGCCTGAATAGTATTTGATTGTGTGTGTGTACCATTTGTTGTTTATTCATGCACCTGTTGGTGGACACATGGGTTCTTCCACCTTTTGGCTACTGTGAATAGTGTGTGAACATGGGAGTGTGAATATGGACCTGAACTTTGAGGTAATTGTAGATTCCCATGCAATTTTCAAGAATAATACAGGTGTGTGTGTGTGTGTATGGATTTAGTTCTATACACTTTTATCCCTTGTATAGGGTCATATACCCAACACTTAAATCAAGATACAGAACAAAGATCCCTTGTGTTGACAAGACCCCATGTTCAGCCCTGGAGTTTATGTTTCATTTGTAAAGAATCAGAAGCAACAAACAGCTCAGGCCTCCTCTGGATATGTCCTGTTCCAGGTTTTCCAGCTGACACTGCAGTGGCAGCAAAGGACAGACCTTGATCTAGGTGGTGGCTCCTCAGCCCACAGTTTAAGCCACAATTTCCAGGGCATTGAGTGGGGCCGAAGGCTGGGGTGCTGGTCCCTTGTGCCTCATAGACAGGCGCCCTCTGGCCAGTGCTCCCATTTTTACATCCCTTGTCCTGGCCACTGAGTACCAGGCTCACACCATCGGTCTCCATGATGCTCACCAACCCCCAGCCAATGCCATGGAAATTAAATCCCAGGTGATGGCCTCTTAAGTGAAATGGTCCTGCTAGAACAGGGCCGTCCAATAGGAAGCAAAGATGAGTCTTAAATTTTAAAGTCATTACACTAAAATTAAAAAGAAAGAAATTAATTTTAATAATACATCATGTTTAATGTAACACATGAAAAATACTATCATTTCCAGATGTAATTAATAGAAACACTTCCAGTGGGGTATTCCAGACCCATTTTTATTCACACCAGGTCTGATGTCTGGCGCAGAGCCTGCACTTATGCCCACATCTCGATTTGGGTGCACTACGCCTCAAGGGCCTGACAGCCTGTGTGCATTGGTCAGTCCAGAATCAAACTCTGCACAGCCAAACTCTATGACCACCTGCTGTCCCAGGAGCTTGTTAATCCCACTGATGGGATTGAGCAGCACTCAGGTAGCCGTGCCAGGGAGCAGCTAGTGGTGGGAACATACCAACTTTGCTTTTAGGGTTTGTCACCCTGGGAACCTATTGTTTATCTGCAGCCCTAGTCTGTGCACCTGTGGGTGGCCCCAACATGGGAACTTGTCTAGAAGGTCAGAAAAGAAGCAATTGGCCCGATGAGGCACCCTGACACCTTTGGAGACACTGGAGGCAAATGCAGCTGTAGCAGCTTTTGAGGGCATTAAAATGGAATTCCCAACTATTGGGAAAGGAATGGAACTCTGGAAGTTGGCATAGTTTCCTGGATCTAAAGTCTTGGGAATTCCACATGAGTCATCAAGGCTGACCCCACACGTCCCCCAGCGGGAGGAACAGTCTGCTTCCCCTTGTCAATTCTGTCCTAGCGTTCTGTCCAGGAGTTGGCACTGCCACCCACGTGTAGCCACCTCAGGAGATAGATGGAATACCAGCAGCCCACGGGTGTCCTTTGTCAGCAAAAAGCACCCTGGAAATGGGTGGCTGGATGAAAAGTCCTCTGTCTTTTGTAGGCTGGGACAATATCTTCCACGGCCTACACTTTTATTATGGGAATAGTTCTCTATATGCTCAATGCTCCTGATCCTGAGACAACTGCACATTTTCTGCGAAATGTGTGGCTTCGTGGGCTTGCCGCCAGTGGCTCTCCCGGGAGGGGCCTTTCACGCTGCTGTTCAGAGCCTGACTCCGACCCTCCCACCCTCAGCCCAGGCAGGCCCCAGATGATTGGGCGTGTCGCCAGGTATGCATAGAGAACGTCTGAATCTTTCACATTTACAGAATTCAACATAATATAGTCACATGCCATGGAATGATGTCTCAGTCAATGACAGACCGTACATGAGATGTGGTCCCTTAAGGTAACAGTGGAGTTGTACAATGCAGCCAGCGGTCCTGTCTGAGTTTACCCACACACACTCTGGGATGTTTGCATGACGGCAGAGTTGGCTGCATTTTTCAGAAGGCATCCATGGGGCTAAGCAGCCTGTGACTGTGTATTTTTTTTTTAAATACATGTATTTTATTATTCTTCATTACATTATCCCCCCCCCCCCAGTGGTAAGACAGAATTTATTTACAGAAAAGAATACAGAAAACACTAAAGCTCCTGGTAGAGGGAGAGAATTCAAGTGGGGAGAGAGAAGCTCTCTCTGTTTCTCTCCCGGTCTTTCCCCATCTCCTCCTTTAGGCCTTTAGTCTCAGGGTATATATAG
>CAUYRH010033760.1:0-21213 GCA_963574655.1 Perodicticus potto | reverse complement strand
CAGCCACGTACACCTGAGCTGGCGGGTTCGAATCCAGCCCGGGCCTGCCAAACAACAATGACGGCTGCAACCAAGAAATGGCCGGGCATTGTGGCGGGCGCCTGTAGTCCCAGCTACTTGGGAGGCGGAGGCAGGAGACTCGCTGGAGCCCAGGAATTGGAGGTTGCTGTGAGCTGTGATACCACAGCACTCTATCCAGGGTGACAGCTTGAGGCTCTGTCTCAAAAAAAAAAAAAGAAAAGAAAATACATCCTGCATATCAGATATTTACATTATGATTCATAACTGTAGCAAAATTACAGTTATAAAGTAGCAACAAAAATAATTTTATGGTTGGGGGTCACCACAACATGAGGAACTGTATTAAAGGGTCGTGGCATTAGGAGGCATTAGGAAGGTTGAGAACCACTGGTCTAGACTAAAATTTAGGAGTCTAGAAACCACACATGGAAAAAGGCATAAAAATGATCATTGAGGGGAAAAAAAAATGATCATTGAGAAATAGGCTATTAGGCCAGGCACGGTGGCTCACACTAGTAAGCCTAACACTTTGAGAAGCCAATGTGAGAGGATTGCATTAGCTTAGGAGTTTAAGACCAGCCTTAGCAAAACCAAGTCTCTACAATACCTAGAAAACTGGCCAAGGATCTTGGCATGCACCCATGGTCCCAGCTACGCAGGAGGCTGAGACAGAAGGATCACTTGAGCTCAGGAGTTTGAGGTTGCTGTGAGCTATGATGATGCCCCTGGGCATTAGAGGGAGACCTTGTCTCAAAAAAAAAAAAATGTTAATTAATATCATGTACTGCTCTAGGACAGTTAGGACACACACATTTGGAAAGGGTGCAAAAGAATGATTACAATTAAGAGGTGTCTGGGTAGTCTTTCTGCAGGTGGTAAGATTTTACTTGTCTCTTGAATAAGGTAATAAGCATATATTAATAGAGAAGGGAAGGACATTTCAAATGGATAGATCACCATAAACCCAGGGGGAGGCAAATTATAAATTCTGGGCAGCGGCTGGGCTCAGTAGCTCACACCTTTAATCCTAGCATTCTGGGAGGCTGAGGCAGGTGGATGACTTGAGCTTGGGAGTTGGAGACCAGCCTGAGCAAGATCGAGACCCTGCCTCTACTAAAAATAGAAAGACTAACTGGGCATCATGGTGGGCATCTGTAGTCCCAGCTATTTGGGAAGCTGAGGGAAGAAGACTGCTTGAGCCCAAGAGTTTGAGGGTGCTGTGAAGTAGGATGATGCCACCATGGCAATTTACTCAGAGTGACAGAGTAAGACTCTGTCTCAAAAAAAAAAAAAAAAAATTCTGGGGAGTAACTTCCAAATACTTAGTTTTATGCATGTTCCCAAACTACCATTAGACCCTTCTAGCTGCACACGTTGCTATGGCTGCAATGCATATAACCTGTAGGTTACATATTTGGTTTAGTCAGTGGTTCTTATGGGAGTTCTTCAAATGTGCTCACCACTAGACATGTAACCTTTTTTCCTTTGGATTCATACAGGCCCTCACCCTTTCCTTTGTTGTGCAACACTGGGCAGTGTTTTCTAGCTCTTCTTTTATAATCAGGTAAAAGGAAATTCCTTACATGTGCATTCTCCTAAATTGCTAGAGCCTTTCTTAACAGTGGTGCAAATCTTCTCTGCAAAGCTCTTAATGAGATCTCATAAACGATTAGCCCAAATGTGTTTTCGGTTTCTAAAGTTAACCATCCTTGAGGGCCAAGAGTTACTATGAAAATGGGGAACCTGTGCTTGTTCCCTGTTTTTACATCTAGATTTAGTTTGCAAAGCAAAAGTGATTGGACACAAAATGAAATCCAGAGTTTTGGTGTTTATTTTCCAAAAGAGTTGTTGTAGCTGTAACCTTCTCATCTTCACACATACCTGCCAGTTGCCCCAGAAACAGGGGATGAAATGGAGAGTGTGAGAGCACCAGTGGGAGCCTGAGGAAAAGCACAAGGGGCAGTCTGAGCCCTCAGCTTCCTGAAGCAATTTTGGCAAGTGACACCTCACAAGAGAACTTTTAGTGGGGGAGATAATACCCTTTATATCTTTTTTCTTTTTTTGACACAGAGTCTAACTCTGGACCAGGTGTGGTGACTCACGCCTGTAATCTTAGCACCTCTGGGAGGCTGAGGCTAGAGAATTGCCTGAGCTCAGGAGTTTAAGACCAGCCTGAGCAAGGGCGAGACCCCGTCTCTAAAAATAGCCAAGTGTTGGGGCGGCGCCTGTGGCTCAAAGGAGTAGGGCGCTGGCCCCATATGCCGGAGGTGGCAGGTTCAAACCCAGCTCCAGCCAAAAATCGCAAAAAAAAAAAAAAAAAAATAGCCAAGTGTTGTGGTAGGCGCCTGTATTCCCAGCTACTTGGGAGGATGAGGCAAGAGGATTGCTTAAGCCCAAGAGTTTGAGGTTGCTGTGAGCTATGACACCACGGCACTCTACCAAGGGTGACAGAGTGAGACTGTCTGAAAAAAAAAACAAAAAAAGTCTCACTCTGTTGCCCAGGCTAGACTGCCATGGCTCCAGCCTAGCTCATAGCAACCTCCTGCCTTAGACCCCTGGATAGCTAGGACTACAGGTGCCTGCCACAATGCCCAGCCAATTTTTTTTTTTTTTTTTTGGTATTTTTAATAGAGACAGAGTCTCACTCTTGCTCAGGCTGGTCTCCAACTTCTGAGTTCAAGGGATCCTCCTGCCTTGGCTTCCCAGAGTGCTAGGGGTCAGCCACTGTGCCCAGCCCTTTAGATCATTCTTTCAAATAAATAGTTCACCCATAAGCTCAGGAACCCACACCCTTGTCTGAGCCCTGCTGTAGCTTGCTAAATCAGTATGGCGCCCTGGGTCTATCCAGGCGGTGTCTTCTCCTTGGCTTCAGGGCAACAGACTCCTTTGCCCAGCAACACTCAACTGCCCAATAGCAGCCAACTGTTCATCAGGACCTATCAGCAAGGAGCTTGTCACCAACTTGCCCAGTACACTCAGGGAAAAAAATGACTTCTATATTCACACAGATAATTTGGGTTGATAGGAACAGCATCAGAGGAAGAGACTGGTGTCACCAAATCAATACTTGAGCGTCACAAATTAATGTCTTGGCTTGGCTCTGAGTTTATATTCAGGAGGACACTACTCCCTGATAAGACTAAATAGAAAAGACATTTTACTCCCAACAAGAGCAAATTCCTTTTTCTTAATGAGGAGTCAACTAGACACTTGATATATTAAAGAAAATCCACAGAGAATATCCACTGATTGTGAATTTTATATCTGTTATGGCGCACCTCCAGGAAATATTGTGGGTAAGCAGAGGGAGGGGAGGTGCATGCCTGGCATGGATGAATCTTTCTACACCCATGCTCAAAACAGCATTATTCACAATAGCCAAAGGCAGAAGCAACCCAAGTGTCCACTGACAAATTAACAGTAGACAAAATATGGTTGACAGTACGGTGAAATGTTATTCAGCCTTAAAAAGGAGGGAAATTCTGACACTCAATATAACATGGATAAAACTTGACAACATTATGCTAAGTGAAATATAACAGTTACAGAAAGACAAAGATTATGTGATTCCATTAGATGAAGTACTTAGTCAAGTACTAGGTCAAGTTTACAGAGACAAAAAGTAGAATGGTGGTTGTGAGGGGCTGGAGGACAGGGGGTAACGAGAAGTTACTGTTTAATTAATGTGCACAGATTTTCAGTTTGGGAAGATGGAAATTTTCTGGAGCTCGAATACAGTGATGGTTACGTACTAAGGTGAATGTCCCTAACACCACTGAATTGTACACTTTTAGTGGCTAAAATGATCAATTTATGTTATGTACACTTTGCCACAACAGGAAAAGAAAAAGAATGAGTCTTTTACCCATCAGCTGGAGATCACAATAGATCACAACCTTGTGGGCTCTAAGGAGATTTCTTAGAAATGTTCAGTACAGTAGAAATTATTTTAACCCTGATTGAGTTTACTTTTTAACATAAATTGATAATCATAGAGGCTAACAAACTGATTATGCATCAACCAGTCATGCAAAACAAAACACAGATTGCAACACAGTGACATAAGTTTTACCAACGAGGCATTTTTTCCCTATCATGTAGACCAGGACATTTAAGGCTTGAATGTACCTGGGAATCACCCAGGTGTTTTGTTAAAAATGTGGATTTTGATTCAGTATGTTTGGAGTGGGGCTTGAGATTTCTGTTTGTCTAACCAGGTAGTGCTGATTTGGTTGGTCCAGGGACCCCATTTTAAGGAGGAAGCGTCTCTCTGTAATTAAGATTTCTATCCGCACCTTGGAGGTGACAGCCACCTCGTTAAAACCAAATAGACATCTCCAGATATAGATAGGAGTCTCCGGTGATGTGAATTATATCTGGGATTCTCTCACTATGCTTCTTACTATCATGAAAAGTTAGGTTTTAGGGCTCGGCGCCTGTGGCTCAACGGGCTAAGGCACCAGCCACGTACACCTGAGCTGGCGGTTCGAATCCAGCCCGGGCCCACCAAACAACAATGACGGCTGCAACCAAAAAATGGCCGGGCGTTGTGGTGGGCGCCTGTAGTCCCAGCTACTTGGGAGGTGGAGGCAGGAGACTCGCTTGAGCCCAGGAATTAGAGGCTGCTGTGAGCTGTGATGCCACAGCACTCTATCTAGGGTGACAGCTTGAGGCTCTCTCTCAAAAAAAAAAAAAAAAAAAAAAAGTTAGGTTTTAGCCCTGGCACAGGGCTCATGCCTGCAATCCTAGCACTTTGGGAGGCTGAGGCATGAGGGTTGAGTTCAGGGGTAGGAGGCCAGCCTGAGCAAGAGCAAGATCCCTATCTCTATAAAAAATAGAAATATTAGCCAGGCATGTTGGTGGGTGCCTGTATTCCCAGCTACTTGGGAGGCCCAGGCAGGAGATGGCTTGAGCCGAGGAGTTTGAAGGTGCAGTGGCTACGATGATGCCACAGCACTCTAGCCAGGGTGACAGAGGGAGACCCTGTCTCAACGCCACCACCAAGAAAAGTCAGGTTTTAGGAATCTGCAACTCTATTTTTTCCTAACCCAAGGGTGGACAAACCATAAGTAAGCAACTTTTCCCTGTTGGGCAAGTCTTTCCGGAAGAGACAATGCCTGCCAGGTGATTGCAAGGAGAGGACGAGGTTCCAGATCATGGGGAGAGCAACTGTGAAGGAAAGAAAGAACGAGATTCTGTTGGGAAGATGCCTCCAGGCTCCCTTCATCTTCAGTGGCCTTGATGAGCCCCCAGGGACGACTCATCTTCGAGTTTTCCCTTGGATTTCAGCAAGGCGCCCTGCTGAGAGATCAGCCTATCCACCTCCCACAAAATCCCTTGCCCTTTTCCTCTGTAGGAATAGGCCAGATCACCTGCAATTTCTGAAGGCGGAGGAGAGAGGGAGGAGGGAAAGAAGGAAGGAAGGAGGGAAGGAGGGAAAAAGGAAAGAAGGAAGGGAAAGAAAGAGGGAAAAAACACACAAAGACATGAAGAAATACATCAAAAGCGAAGGACTTTGAAGCACTCCAACACTCTTCCAGTGGCTCCCCATTGCTTTCAAGTTAGCGTTCAGACTCCTTAGAGGGGCTCTCAGGGCCTGAGGAGGTCTCTGCCCACCTCCCGCCCTCCCTTTCCTTGTGCTCTCCGTCCCGCCGCGTGGAATTGTTCTCTCTTACCGTCACATTTGTTTTCCTCTTGCTCTGGAACCTCACCCTCTCTTGCAATCACCCGGCAGACATCCTCTCTTCTGGAAAGACGTCTCCAGCCATGCCGCTGCCCTCGCTGCCCACCCCGAGCACCGGGTTGTCCTTCTGTCTCCAGCTGCACGCGCTGCTCCTCTCTGTCATGGTCCTTCACATTGTCTTTCATCACATCCCCTGTCCATGTCCCCCTCTGGACTGAGAGCTGCTTCTTTTTTTTTTTTTTTTTTGGAGACAGAGTCTCACTCACTCACCTCGGTAGAGTGCTGTAGCATCACAGCTCACAGCAACCTCAAACTCTTGGACTCAAGCAATTCTCTTGCCTCAGCCTCCCGAGTAGCTGGGACTGCAGGCACCTGCCACAACGCCCGGCTCTTTTTAGAGATGGGGTCTCACTCTTGTTCAGGCTGGTCTTGAACCCCTGAACTCAGGCAATCCACCCACCTAGGCCTCTCAGAGGAGGATTACAGACGGGCGCCACTGCACCCAGACTGGACTGAGAGCTCCTTGAGGGATGGGAAGATGTCTTTCATCCCTAGCTTGGTGTCCAGAACATACAGGGTACTCAAATAGTGTTAAAAGAATGAGGAAATGCAGAACTTACCGTTGTATGTTCAGTTAACATTGCCAAGTTCCCAAAACACCAAGAAGTTGCCCTCAGAATGACTTTTCTAAAGGTCAAACACATTGACACCAATTTCTATGTTCCAGCAACCGCAACTGCACTCCCCTATTCGGAACTATATTTCCCCAGCTTTCTCATTTCCTAGTGTTAAGCACATATCTTCTCCTAAAGACCGAATACAAAGAAATACACAAGGCGATAACAACAGTTTGTTTACTGGAATTTGAGGAAGGCTAGAATTTCTTTGGGTATTAGTATGTTAGTTGTACTCCTCTTATTGCTAATTTGATCCTAAAATAATGCTTTAAAATTGTAGTGTCTCGGGCAGTGCCTGTGGCTCAGTGAGTAGGGCGCCGGCCCCATATGCCAAAGGTGGCAGGTTCAAACCCAGCCCTGGCCAAAAAAAAAACAACTAAAATTGTAGTGTCTCCAAACTGGAGGTCTCTGTTCGCAGTTACTAGCAATCTCTGAATTGGTACATCTCTATGTATCTCTACAGACTGGTGTACACATACTGTCTGCTTTATGCAGAGTACTGTACCAGGACCTCTGACTGTTCCTCTTTAATGGGAAAATGCCACAAATTCTACACTAGAACTCTCAGCAGCTCCTTGACTGCTTCCTCCTCTTATCTCCTGCCATGTCCGAAACCTTGGTCTCCCCTGGTTCTCCTGGCTCCTCTCTGGAGGCTGGTTATTGCTTTGCTTTGCTGCCTCCCGCTCCTTGGCCAGTCTGTCTACATTAGTGCTCCATGGGGTCTGTCCTGGTGCTCTTCTCACTGTTCAGTTCTACCTGGTCTGTGTTAAGTCCATGGTCATGATACTCCACTTCTTCCCAGCTCAGTCTCTAGCCTTCATCTCCCTCATCAACTCTAGAGAGGTTTCTAACTTCCAACAGTTCATCCACTTGAATCTCATGGAGGCATCTTAAACACGGCACGTCATTATCTTTTCTCCTGTTTTTCTATTCCCTGCTGTGGTTAATGGCACCCTTGTTTCCACAGCTGCACAGACTAGTAATTTTTAAATCATTCTTTTTTTTTTTTTAGAGACAGTTTCACTTTATCGCCCTCGGTAGAGTGCCGTGACGTCACAGCTCACAGCAACCTCCAACTCCTGGGCTTAGGCAATTCTCTTGCCTCAGCCTCCCAAGTAGCTGGGACTATAGGCACTTGCCACATGCCAGGCTATTTTTTTTCAAATCATTCTTAACTCCTTCCTTGCCCATATCATCTCCCGATTAATTATCAAGTCTTGTTGATTTAATCCCTCAATTCTTCCTTGAACCCATTCTTTTCAACTTTTTTTTTTTTTAGAGACAGAGTTTCACTTTGTCACCCTCGATAGAGTGCTATGGCATCACAGCTCACAGCAACCTCCAGCTCTTGCCTCAGCCTCCCAAGTAGCTGGGACTACAGGCACCCGCCACAATACCTGGCTATTTTTTAGTTGCAGTTTGGCCTGGACTGCATTCAAATCCACCACCCTCGGGATATGGGACCTGTGCCCTACTCACTGAACCACAGGTGCCACTCCAGTATTCCCCCTTTTTTCAATCAAGAGCTTACTTTAGGAAGCCAAAGCAGGAGGATTGCTTAAGGTCAGGAGTTCAAGACCAGCCTGGACAACAGAGCAAGACACTATCTCTTAAAAAATATTAAAAATTAGGCATGGCTCAGCGCCTGTGGCTCAACGGGCTAAGGCGCCAGCCAAGTACACCTGAGCTGGTGGGTTCGAATCCAGCCCAGGACTGCCAATCAACAATGACGACTGCAACCGAAAAGTGGCCGGGCGTTGTGGCGGGTGCCTGTAGTTCCAGCTACTTGGGAGACAGAGGCAGGCGACTCACTGCAGCCCAGGAATTGGAGGTTGCTGTGAGCTGTGATGCCACGGCACTCTATCCTGGGTGACAGCTTGAGGCTCTGTCTCAAAAAAAAAAAAAAAAAAATTAGGCTTGGTGCCTGTTGCTCAGTGGTTAGGGCACCAGCCACATGCACCAGGGCTAGCAGGTTGGCAACCAGCCAGGGCCTGCTAAACAACAATGACAACTACAACAACAACAAAAAAATAGCCGGCCGTCATGGCGGGCACCTGCAGTCCCAGCTACTTGGGAGGCTGAGGCAAGAGAATCACTTGAGCCCAAGAGTTTGAGGTTGCTGTGAGCTGTTTGAGGCTCTGTCTCAAACAAACAAACAAAAAACCCTAAACATTAGCCAAGCACATTGGCTCTTGCCTGTGGTCCCAACTACTCCAGAGGCTGAAGCAGGAAGATTGCTTGAGCCCAAGGGTTCAAGGTAGCGGTGATCAGTGAGCTATGATCGTGCCACTGCACTCTAGCCAGAGCAACAAAGAGAGATCCTGTCTCGTAAAAAAAAAAAAAAAAGACTTAATCACATCTCTTCTAGATTATTGAAATAGCCTCCCTATTGATTTCTTAGCCTCTGATCACTCCCCGCTGCAACTCTTCCTTCTAAAGCCCAAACCTAAGGGCTGGGTGTGGTGGTTCATACCTATAATCCCAGCACTCTAGGAGGCCAAGGCTGGCGGATCACCTGAACTCAGGAGTACAAGACCAGCTTGAGCTAGAGCAAGACCCCGTCTCTAAAACCAGACAGGCACCGTGGTGGGCACCTGGAGTCCAAGCTGCTTAGAAGACTGAGGCAAGAGGATTGTTTGAGCCCGAGAGTCTGAGGTTGCTGTGAGCAATAATGCCATGGCACTCTACCGGGGGGGACAAAGTGAGACTCTGTCAATAAATAAATAAATAAATAAAATTAAAAAAAATAAAGCCCAAACCTAATTTTGTCACTTTTTTCACTTAAAATTCTTCACCATATTGCTTTTATCTATAACACAGTCCAAACCCCATAGCAAGTTCTAGGAAGGTCTGCATGAATTACCTTTTCCCTGACTTACCTCCGTCTCCTATTCTGACACTCTCCTTACACACAGGAAGATCCCCACCTAACAAATCTCCATTTCCTCAGTACACCATGCTGGCCCCTCTTTCAGAGACTTTCCAGTTACTCTGGAAATTGGGCCTAGAAAACGCCTGTGATTTTCAAGATCCACTCAAAGGTCATCTTCTTGGTGAAGACTTCACCTCCAAGCCCCTCGACACACTTCTATTACAGCACCTCTAGTGTTATAATTATGTTTGTATGCCTTTTCCCCTCCTAGACCGACCTCCTAGAATATAGAACCATGCCTTACTCTCTTTTGCTTCATGAACTTCAGCACAGTACTTGGCATATATCAAGGCTTCAATTCAATGAGTGAATGACCCAATAATTGAATGAATGAATGAACGACTAGAACAAAAGTCAGAATAAGAACAGGAGAAAGGTGCAAAGAAACTGCCACTGCTGAATATACAGAAGACTGGGTCAGATTTCTTTGAGAAGCCAAAAGACTGGCTGGGCATGATGGCTCACACCTGTAATCCCAGCACTCTGGGAGGCCGAGGTGGGTGAATTACCTGACTTCAGGAGTTTAAGACCAGCCTGAGCAACAGCCAAGAACCCATATGGCTACTAAAAAAAAACTCCTGGGCATTGTGGCAGGTGCCTGTAGCCCAGCTACTCAGGAGGCTGAGGCAAGAGAATTACTTGATTTGAGATTGCTGTGAGCTATAATGCCATGGCACTCTACCTGGGGCAAAAGAGTGAGACTCTGTCTCACCAAAAAAAAGAAAAAGAAAGAAAAAGAAAAGAAATAAAGAAACCAAAAGATATATATATATATATATATATATATATAATATGTATTTTTTTTCTTTTTTCAAGAGACAGAGTCTTAAGCCAGGCACAGTGGCTAACGCCTGTAATCCTAGTACTCTGGGTGGCCAAGGTGGGTAGATCGCCTGAGCTCAGGAGTTCAAGACCAGCCTGAGCAAGAGCAAGACCCTGTCCCTAAAAATAGCCGGGCTTTGTGGTGGGCGCCTGTAGTCCCACTACTTGGGAGGCTGAGGCAAGGGAATCGCTTGTGCCCAAGAGTTTGAGGTTGCTGTGACCTATGATGCCACTGTGGGTGACAAGAGAGACTCTGTCTCAAAAAAATAAAATAGGCTCAGTGCCTGTGGCTCAACGGGCTAAGGCGCCAGCCACGTACACCTGAGCTGGCGGGTTCGAATCCAGCCCGGGCCCGCCAAACAACAATGACGGCTGCAGCCAAAAAATGGCCAGGCGTTCTGGTGGGCACCTACTGGTCCCAGCTGCTTGGGAGGCAGAGGCAGGAGACTCGCTTGAGCCCAGGAATTGGAGGTTGCTGTGAGCTGTGATGCTACAGCGCTCTATCCAGGGTGACAGCTTGAGGCTCTGTCTCAAAAAAAAAAAATAATTTAATTAAAATAAAATAAAAGAGACAGGGTCTTGCTTTGTCACCGAGGTTGGAATACGTGGCACAATCATAGTTCACTGCAGCCTTGAACTTCTGAGCTCCAAAGATCCACCTGCCTCAGTCTCCTGAGGTGCTAGGACTACAGGCACGTGCTACCTCACCCAGCTACCCCTATATATTTGCTTGTGCCTTATTCAGTACTAGGCACAGTTCCTTCCTTCTCCCACTTCCACTCCCAAAATGAAACTAGTTTTGTCTTTTCTGTGTCTTGTGTAATAATAGATCTTTTTTCTTTCTTTTCTTTATTTTTTTGAGACTGTGTCTCATTTTGTCACCCTCAATAGAGTGCTGTGGCATCATAGCTCACAGCAACCTCAAACTCTTGGGCTCAAGCGATTCTCTTGCCTCAGCCTCCCAAGTAGCTGGGACTACAGGCACCCGCCACAACACCCAGCTATTTTTTTTAGAGACAAGTTCTTGCTCTGGCTCAGGCTGGCCTCGAACCTGTGAGCTCAGGCAATCCATCTGCCTCGGCCTCCCAAGTGCTGGGATTACAGGCGTGAGCCACCGCGCCCGCTAGTGTAATAATAGATCTTTAGTACATTTTAGCTTTTTGTCTGGTTTCTTATAATAATTTACTTATTTGTGAAGGGCAATCCCTTCTTTATTCTAAAGAGGATTTAAGTGCATGCCTCAGAAACTGTGTTCCCATCATAGCTTCTTGAATGGCAGGTACCCAAAATATGTTTGCTGAATGAAGAAATAAAGGATCGCTTAGGTACCACTAGCAATTTTTAGTTGCTCAGCAAGTACGTGTACCTTTTTAGAACAGGCTGCGGCAATTAGCGGCAGCATTCTCCCTACCTTGCATTTCTGTCCACGTTCAATTTATTTGGGGTATATCTTGCTTCCCACAGATCTTTTGAACTTAGAACACTGAGGGCCTGTGTATCTTCACGGCTCATAGCTCATGCAGGACTGATCTGCCCCAGTGTGGTTAATGTTTAGCCCCTACGCGACTGGTTGACTGTCCTGAAATCTGAAAGAATAATGGACGCATGCCAGGAGATCGCTTAGGTTTATTTAGTGACTTGCACTGCCTGCTTTGCAGATATCACCTCGGTTTTCCTTTTAGCGTCCCACTCAGATACATATTATCCTTTTTTACAGAAAAAGTAACGAAATCACAGAGCAGAAGAGTACAACCCAAGGGAAATACCTCAGGGCCCAGATTAAGGGGAGAAGTCTATTACCTTCTACAACATCCCCTACAGCTCTGCCGTTTATAGGCAGGACTCGGAATTTGGAATCCAAATCTCTGGATTCCCAGCTCTGTGCTTGTATTGCCAGGTAGTAATGGGATGTCTCCATTTTCTCTAAGCTGAATTGTTCTTTCGGAGCAGTTACAAGTTTATTGTTTTTTTCCTTCAATCATGGACAGTTATTGGTTGTTAGTCTCCCTTCCTTATAGGCACCCAAATTTCTGGAATTGGAAAGGGCCCAACTTGCCCAGGGCTTGGACCCCTTGGGTGTAAGCCAATCAGTGTACCCTATAAATCACCGCGCTCATGACCTCAGATGGCCTATGTCTAAGATGCTCTACTCCAAGTGGACCTCAGCAGTTGGCAGGGATTGCGGGAACTTAGACTCTTCTCAGCCTGGGAAATGAGGTCTTAGATCTGTTGCAGCCATAGCGCAAAGCTTGAAGCTGCCAGGAGAAAGAGGGGTTCCATCATGTGCTTTAAAGAATGAATCCAGGCCGGGCACGGTGGCTCACGCCTGTAATCCCAACACTTGGGAGGCCCAGGCAGGTGGATTGCCTCAGCTCATAAGACCAGCCTGAGCCAGAGCAAGACCTCTTCTCTAAAAAGAGCCGAGTGTTGTGGCAGGCACCTGTAGTCCCAGCTACTTAGGAGGCTGAGTCAAGAGAATCGCTTGAGCCCAAGAGTTTGAGGTTGCTGTGAGCTATGATGCCACAGCACTCTACTGAGGGTGACAGAGCCTCAGGAAAAAAAAAAAAAAGAATGAATGCAACCCAGAGGAAGTAGGGCTAAATAATGGACCTGTGTTGTCGTGTCGCTTGAGCCCTGGATCAAATTGTGCCTGAATCTCCAGTGAGACAAAAATTCCCTTTATTGCTTAAACCTAAACAAGAGGTTGTTTTATTTCACTTGAAACATTAAACTTTCTGATTGACGCATCCTAGTTAGATTATACATTGTGACAGCAGAGACTATGTTCCTCTTCATCACCTTGTATCCCCTGGCACACAGTAGGCCTTCAATAAATGCCTTTAGAATGGATGCATTTTAGCTGGAAGGAACACCTTCCACGTAATATAAAGTCCTCTTTACTCAAATGACAGCTAAGGAACCTGCTGTTCTATAAGAAAGTGACGCTGTGGATCTGGAAGCCAGATCTCACGCTAACATCAGGCTTTTTCTAATCACCATCAAGTCTCCCAGAAAATACGTTAGGGTCTTTGAGGAGGCCCCCAAGTTGCAGCCCGCTACCTTCTCTGCAAGTTCTGAATGGAATCAGAACATAGCAGTAAGCTAGACAAGAGCCAAAAATAACCTTTATTACTGATAAAGCTGATATTAGAGAATGTGGCTTATACAGTCAGACAGACGAGCTTCCCAATTCTCAGAATTAGGTAGACTTGCCCACTCGGTGACAGGCAGCTGGACCAAATGTGCCTCCCCTTCCTATCCCACAGAAGAAAAGCTTGCTCCGAACAAGAAAGCAGAGAGGATGATACAAGGCACAGTTTTTTCCCCCAAAACTCACCAGTCATATTACTTCTCTTGCTCAGGGAAGAGTGATCAGGTAGGGAGAAGCTAGGACTGTTATGCAATTTGGGGCTCCTTTCAAAAGGAAAAAAAGCCTTCAGGAGTGGGAAAACCCAGTCTCCCTCCCACACATCACATGCGCTTCGGTTAGGTCAGTTAATTCTGCTTTGTCTTCAATCAAAATGGGTTATTTTTCAAAGTGATGGGGTTTGTTTGATGTCCAGAATATAACTTTCCATAGCGTAAGTCACACATCATGACAATATCAAGCTCCCAAAGGAGTTAGAGATCTTTATTTTAAAACATACACAATTCAAAGGGAGAAACAAGAATTCACGACAAAATTACACAATCAGGGGCTCTAGGTGGCGATGATCCTTTTGCCCATCAAAGGCATTTCAAGAGCACTGAAAGCTTACGCTCTTCCCACGCCGACTGTCAGTTTCCTTCTGGATGATCTCAGAGCCACACAGCACGTTATTAGTCATGGGGAGAGCAGCACCAACGTTTAACTCCTTGGTGGCACAAGGTGAAATGGCACTTTAAGCCAGATTCCAGGAAATCCAGGGAAATAATAGACATAGGAGGTCTGTTACCATGTTCTCAAGTCCCCCAATGTCAAGGCTGGGGTTGTGAGCATTGTTCAAAACAAATGGTCAGGCCAGCATTACGTCTGTCACATGCTTTTGGTTTTAATCACCAGGGCACTTTTTCCTGCTTCTGTTTTTTCAGAATTCTTTGTTTTGCTTTGAAGATAAACATTTACCATCTAAGCTTCAAGAAGCTTCCTCAAAAACACACACATACACAGTTTGTAGATTTCAAGTTTGGTGCACACACTGCCAGCTTAACTGGACGATAACAATCCTTCAAATTAGCTAAACGTACATTTAAAATTCAACGGGCTTTACTGAAAATTGGTGTTGGCTGTTTAATGTGACTGAGCCCGGTGAGAACCAGGATGCCCCAAACCCAGCATGGATCTCCTCTGTTCTAGGTAAGACAGAGTTTTGCCCTGGTGCTGGAGGTCACTAATTAGACTTTGTTGGCCAACCCTGGGAGAGAACCCATGCCAACAATGGAAACCTAGAACATAGTGGTGGAGACAATATGTTCTCATCCTCTCTTCTCAAATACAAAGCTATTTTCTCATCTATTACCTGCCCCTATTTTTACCATCAGAAGCTCTCCAATGCCACTTTAGCTATCGATAATTGGCAGTGAGTTTTGCAATTAACGGCTGCCCAGAATCAAGTCCAAGGATGCTCCACAGAAACCACTTCCAATAAAGCAGATCTGGGGATTACTCAGCTGCCTACCTGTCCTCCGATCTTTTTTCTTACCCCACACAAAATCATTTGCTGGAAGAGCCTGAAACTGGAAACATGTGCCTAAATGCCCAGTTCTGAGTGTGTGATAGATATTCGAGAAATACTCTGATTGATTGATGAGCACCTAGAGGAAGAGAGTGGGCCATTCCAGGAGGATTTGCTGCGTAATTCATAATGAAGCATGCATCTCCTGCTGACTCATAACTCCTCTCCTATTTCAGGCCAAACACCCTAGGGACAGATTTGGGTGAGAAGTTTGACCTCAGGGAAATGCAACTGAAGCCTGTTCATTCCCCAGAAGAGAAGCGATAGTGAACTGCCAGCTGGGCACGTCTCAGTCTTTGCTAATTTATCTCACTCATAGACAGGACCAGTGAGGGGCCCTTATGAGGCTGAACTTCCCACTCACTCTTGCTAATTAGAGACATGATCCAAGACTTTGCTTACGTTTTCACAGCTTCTGCTTACACGGGGGCATGGAGGGAGCCTGTCCTCTCACTGTGACCTCTGAATGACTCTCTCCAGGATTGATGGCCATGGGGCCTCCAATCCCTTGAGAACTAGGAGAACTAGGAGGTATATATTTTTAGAGACATTCTGTCATCTGGGAAGCCTTGAGTAGACGTTTTCTCTGTCTTTCCTCAGCCCCCAATCTAGTGGTTTGGAACAAGAAACCCTCCCAGGGCAGCAACCTTTGGGAAAGTGTCTCTAACGTCAGAGGGAGGGCAAGAGGGATGGCCAGCTGGAGCCTACAGCTGCTCCGGCTCCTGGAACGCTCCGTGGGCACAGGCAGAGATATATAGGCCTGCCTTTCCCTCATGGCTCTGCAGGGTGCTTCTTTAAATCAGCCTCAGCCCATCAGCTATCATGGGGCCTGGTGCTTATAGCAGAGACCAAGAAAAAGGAAGTGTGAAGAAGGCACCTCCATTTGTACACTGCCCCGATGGTCCAGAAATCATCTCCCGGGCCCGAGGGCAAACTTTTTTCTGTTTTCTCTGTGCAAAACACCAGAAAGCCTCTGCCTCCAAGAGTCTGACTCTGTTGTCAGCTGTGGGAAAAAAAAAACAACCAGAGTTGCTATTTACACCCTCAACTGCAAGCTGGGTAAAAATAGTGTTAGCAGCTTGGTCCAGCTTCCAACCCCACTGCAGAGAGAGATTATTTTTGGAAGAGAAGATTTTCCTCCCCACCCACAGATCTGAAAATGGTTACCTCCCCAGAAGAAAGAGGAGGGACAATCCCATGCAAAGTTGAAACACAGCCTCTGTCCCACTCCACCGCCCAGAGCAGCACACCAAGAGCCAGACTAGAAACGCCCTCCCTCAGCAGCCCCGTAGCTGCTCAGACCTGCAGGGGACCCAGTTCAAGGTACGGGGAGAACACGGATTGACTCTGACTCCAGAGAGAGGAGGCAGCTGTTTGTGTCTGGGCGGTGCCACCTTCCCTGCTGATTGCTACTGCTGGTGGGCTGTCTGCCTTTCAAAAAAAGGAAGAAAAAAGAATTGACCAAAAGAGGACATAAGAACCACAAACAACAGCTTAGAGCCTGGAAATGACTCTGCAACTCCTCGACCCCAGAATGGGCCACTGATAAGGTTATAAAACGACGAACAATTCCCATAAGCCTGGTCTGGTCTCACCTCTATATGGAGAACCCTTGATAGCCTGGGGATGGGGGCGGAAAACTCTTCCCTCCGGTACTTGGAGCTTGGGACGTAGGGTCTGGGGTCGCAGGATTTCTTTCAGGTTCATGAAGTGCCCCATATAATAATCAGCAGAAGGGCCCCTTTAATATTATACCCGTGACTCTATTAAAAGATATTTTATAGGTACATCTCAGTAAGGAGAGGTAGATTACGATACCTGTGTAACTCTAAAGTTATACATACATGAGGATAGTTTTTAACACACGGAACTATATTTAAGGATTTGTGAAAAACAGCAGGAAGAAATATCAGATCAATGGTGTCATTAAGTTGTTCTTTAATCTGAAACATCCAGGTCACCCAGAGCTGAGCCCAATAGGTATTAATTATTATTATTATTATTTTTTTTTTTAGAGACAGAGTCTCACTTTGTCGCCCTCGGTGGAGTGCCGTGGCGTCATAGCTCACAGCAACCTCCAGCTCTTAGACTTAGGCGATTCTCGTGCCTCAGCCTCCCAAGTAGCTGGGACTACAGGGTGCCTGCCACAACACCTGGCTATTTTTCTGTTGCAATTTGGCTGGGGCCGGGTTCAAACCCACCACCCTCGGAATATGGGGCTGGTGCCCTACTCGCTGAGCCACAGGTACCACCCGGTATTAAATATTTTTAAGGAGGAACAGAAAACACATCTTATGTCCTACCTCCATCCGAATCTCCTTCTGCAGAGATTCAGGAACCAGAAAGAATCTCCCAGTTTGAGAACCATACCTAGACATATTTACCCTACCGAAAAAAAAAAAGGCAAGATAGCAACGTGTCACTCCCCCAGCTTCTCAGCACCTCCCCTCCCACACACAGACCTTCCTCACCCTGGCCTCGGTGGAGTACTCGAGTCATGACAAACTGGGGGACAACTGGGTCTAGGAAAGACAAATGGGAAAGATGGGACGTGCCCTGTGCACACGGGCAGCTCACTGCCCCCTGGCTTTTCCTCTGCAGTCAGGCAGATGGGGGTTTAGTCCTGTCTTTGTCACCTGTTAGCTGTGTGACCAAGTGACTTCACCTTTTTGAAATCTCAGCTTTCCCCTCTGAGAAGTGATAATATCTACCTGTTGGGGTTGGCCAGGTGTCTATGAAGAGTATTATGTAAAGCGTGTCAGTGTCTGGCACAGAGGGATACTGTGCTTGCAGAAGCCAGGAGCAGTTCTGTTTCTCCTGGGGCATAGCCTGGACCAATTTGGGGAATTTATCTTGCCCCCAGCTGCCTGATGATGGTGAGTCTACCAAATGATGGGAGTCTTAACTCTCTGAGGAATGCGTGGCCTTTACAGAAATAACAAAACCTTCCTCTTCCCCACAGGTCGAGGCCCTTCTGCAGCATGCCCTGCACCACTGGGGCCCTTCACCTGAGAACAGTCACCTCCTAGGAGCCAGAAACCGAATCTCCCTATTCGCACATCTCTGCCAGAAGGCTGGTCTGGCCAGCTCAGGGCTGGGTCAGCACCAGATTCTCAGCTGAGGGCAGCTGTAGAAACAGGCCCCAGTGCCCCATTCCAGGCTGCATCACTGGCATCTGATGGAAGCGCCGCTGCTCTGCTGTCAGAGCTCTTGAAGCCATTAGTGCTCAGGGCTTGAGACTCCCCAGGGACCTGGGAAGGACAGCTAAAGATCCTTTTGATCGGGGCTGCTTCAGCTTTCTACTTCCAAAGTTGAGAAATCTAAATAATGCTGACTCCTGCCCAGGAACAAAATGAGCTCAGGGCTCCCTCTCTCACTGACCTCCTGCTGGGGATTGTAGGCCAAGGTGGCCAGGCTCTCCCGGCAGCCTAAGTCAGCTTCCTTCTGAGTCAGCTTTCTTCCCCTCCCTATTAATAGCCACTGCTTTGGCTGACTCCACTCCCAGTATGATTATGGTTTAATAATACATCTCAAACAAGCAGCAGGAACCTTCCTGAGCTGGGCTGCTGAGGGCCTGGGGAGTACAGGCTTCATTCCAGACAGCAGAGGCTGGGGCTCAGTTTCCCCCAGCAGGAGAAGCTGCAGAGGTTGGGGAGATGAAGTATAATAATTGGCCTCAGAGACAAGTCACTGCTTTGAGTGTCTGTCTTGCAGAGCTGTCCTCTATTTAGGGCAGGAGGCAAGTGTGCGGGCCAACTTCTGTTTTACTGGAACCTTTATTCTCAGATATTCTTAGGCAGGACTGAAAAAGTGGGGCTATCTTACCCAATAATGCAGATCCCTGAGCTGCCCCCAGACAACCAGTTCTGGGCCAAGCTGGGCCTACTGAGGTCACCTTTTCTCAGTCACTACAGTAACAAGGTGGCCTAATTAGAGAGAGTCGGAATATCTACATGGGACTGGGTGCTGAGAACAGGTTGGACCCCAGCAAAAAAATAAATAAAATGAAAAATTTTAAGCCATCCACCTTTCCCCTCCTCTGTTTCTCCTCAGCAAAAGTAGACAAGCTAAATACCCTTTCATATCAGGTTCATACTGATAAGCAATGAAGTCAGGTTACCCCATAATTGTTTCTCACCTTCCCTATGAGCCCTGTGGGCCCTGACTGGGAAGAACAGACAGGTTTAGAAGCCAGACTACTCTGGGCTCAATTTGACTCAGCCACTTAGCTGAGAGAGCTTAGTCAATTTATTCCCACTTTCTGAACCTCTGTCTTCTTATGTATACAAAAGGGATAATAACATATCCTGGAATGGTTTTAATGCAAATAAAATGAGGCAGCTTTGGAAAGTATGCCTAGAACAGTGCCTAGAAAATAATAGGTGATCAATAAACTGTCTTAATCTGCTTTCCAGAAAATAAATGCTAGACAACCGTGAGGGCAAAGCCAAGGCCATCCAAACCCCTCACCCTAGTGGGAAACATGACCGCATCTCTAAATGTGCAGGTCCATGACGTAAACATCTCTCATACGAAGGCTCCTGAGAATAAGCAGAACTTTGTTCCTTTCTCTGGATTCATACCATTTAGAATTCCCAAAGGGAGGCCCAGGCTGGCCCATGATGTGTCCTGCTGAGGCCAAACAAGACATCTCCTGACTCCATTTATCTCCCCTAATGACAGTAATCAGTAGTCTCAAGTTCATCAACAGAACATGGCACCAAGAAAAATGAGTAGCAAAGGGTAAGGAAGGGCATCCATCTGTACCGTCACTGTGTGCTTATCTATATTTCAAGGTCCCACTTACAAGAACTAGGTCAACCAGGCCACAGGGTGAACCCTGCTATCAGGAAGGCCAAAGGGGAGAGAAAGCATCATGCTTGCTCTGTTTTTCAACCTGCTGAGAAATAATCTGCCCCCAAACACCTGATTATTAGATGGCAAATAATGATTTGCTTAACCCAGCACCAGCTGGCTTCCCTCAGCTGACCACGTGGGGGGTGAGGTGGGGTGGGGGACTTTGTTCTTGCTCATGCCTTGCTTGCCAAAAACTCCCATGTATGTGATGGGAGCCAGCCAGAGCTCCTGGCAACACAAAGTGGGGCAAGCCCCAGCATGACCTGCCCCCCTAACAGTCTGCCCCCGAACTGGGCATTGACTAGGGGCAGGTGTGAGGGAGGAGAAATCTGGGACTAACTTGACTTAGGCGCATTTCCATAGAAGCAGCCCATAATTCCCCGCGCCTCAGTAGGCCAAAGAGCAGGACGGTCCCCTGGCACCTCTTGGGGAGTGGTCCTCATTTCCCCTCCAGACCTGCCCTTGGTGTTAACTCTCATCTGATCCTCACCTTTTGGGGAGTGGTCCTCAGTTCCCCTCCAGACCTGCCCTTGGTGTTAACTCTCATCTGATCCTCACCTACAGGCAAACCCTGAGAGGGATGAGAACACTGTAGTTTATTCAGGTGCCACAAAGCCCGCCTACTTCAAGGATCAGCCATTCTAATACCCCGCATTCCTTCTGTCACTCAACAAACATCTCTGCTAGGTTCTGAATACTCATTGGTGAATAAAACAAAGCCAGTCTCTGCCCTATGGATACAGCCAGACAATGGAATTGAAAAGTAATAAAAAGGCTCAAGGTAGTGCAGTGGTTACAGTGCCTGCCACATACACCAAGGCTGGCAGGTTGGAACCTGCCCACGCCAGCTAAACAACAATGACCACAGCAACAAAAAATAGCCGGGCGTTGTGGGGGCTGCCTGTAGTCCCAGCTACTTGAGAGGCGGAGGCAAGAGAATCGCTTAATCCCAAGAGTTTGAGGTTGCTGTGAGCTGTGATGCCAGGGCACTCTACCGAGGGCAACACAGTGAGACTCTGTCTCAAAAAAAAAAAAAAAAAAAAAAAAAAAGCTAGACAGTGGCGCGCACCTGTAGTCCCAGCTACTCGGGAGGCTGAGACAGGAGGATTGTTTGAGTCCAGGGGTTCTGGGTTTCAGCGCACTATGCCGATTGGGTGTCTGCACTAAGTTTGGCATTAATATGGTGACCTCCCAGGAGCAGGGGGCCTCCAGGTTGCCTAAGGATGGGTCAACCAGCCCAGGTCAGAAACAGAGCAAGTCAAAACTCCCATGCTTATCAGTAGTGGGATCGTGGCTGTGAATAGCCACTGCACTTCAGCCTGGGCAACATAGTGAGACACCATCTCTTAAAAAAACAAAAAACAAGGCTCGGCGCCTGTGGCTCAACAGGCTAAGGCGCCAGCCACGTACACCTGAGCTGGCGGGTTCGAATCCAGCCTGGGCCCGCCAAACAACAATGACGGCTGCAACCAAAAAATGGCCGGGCGTTGTGGCGGGCGCCTGTAG
>CAUYRH010033759.1:0-19206 GCA_963574655.1 Perodicticus potto | reverse complement strand
CTCAAGTGAGTCTCCTGCCTCCGCCTCCCAAGTAGCTGGGACTACAGGCGCCTGCCACAACGCCCGGCCATTTTTTGGTTGCAGCCGTCATTGTTGTTTGTTGGGGCTGGATTCGAACCCACCAGCTCAGGTGTCCGTGGCTAGCGCGTTAGCCTGTTGAGCCACAGGCACCAGAGCCTGTCTATTTGTTTTGATTATTATGTCTAATTATAGATCTTGAGATGAGACCTCCCCAAATTGGGATAAGCCCTAAATCCAGTGACAAGTATTCTTACACTTTTTTTCTCTGAGACAGAGTCTCACCCTATCACCCCGGGTGGAATGCTGTGGTGTTATCATAGCTGACAGCAACCTCAAACTCTTGGGTTCAAGAGATCCTTTTGCCTCAGGCTCCAGAGTAGCTGGGACTACAGGCAGCTGCCACAATGCCCGGCTATTTTTTTTTTTTTAGAGATGAGACTCACTGTTGCTCAGGCTGGTTTCAAACTCGTGAGCTCCAGCAATCTGTCCACCTCAGCCTCCCAGAGTGCTGGGATTATAGGTGTGAGGCACTGTGCCCATCAACAAGTATTCTTCTAAGAGAGGAGACATGAGGACAGAGTCAGAGCCAAGGGACAGCCAGGGTTGCTGGCACCACCGGGAGAGAAACCTCAGAGCCTCCAGAAGGACGGGAGCCTGCCGACGCCCTGATTCAGACCTCTAGCCTCCCCGGGAGGGGGTACATTTCGGCTGGTGCTCACTTGTGCTAGGGAATAAGCACCCTGCCTATTTCGGTGGATGTACCTTTACTCTGCTCACTCACACTTTCTCCCGGTAATAGCTGAGCCAGACATTGTCTGTACGTGGGCTGAAAGTGGCCAGGGCCTCCTCCTCTCCCGGGACCTCCCCTCACCCTCTGCTCTGAGGGGCACTCCCACATCCAGGGGACCAGGCTCCTGCCCTCCCTGCCTTCAGTTCTCCGTTAAAACCCTCCCAAGGCCGGGCCTGTAATCCTAGCACTCTGGGGGGCTGAGGTGGGTGGATTGCTAGAGCTCACGAGTTCGAGAACAGCCTGAGCAAGAGCGAGACCCCCGTCTCTACTAAAAATAGAAAAACTGAAGCAAGAGGCTCGCTTGAGCCCAAGTTAGAGGTTGCTGTGAGCTATGATGCAATGGCACTTTACCCAGGGCAACAGCTTGAGACTCTGTCTCAAAAAATAAAAAAAAATAAATAAAAAGTAAGTGAAACTGCCCTCCCCGTGCGCTTGTCACTTGTTTCACACTGAGCTCCGCCAGCTCCCTCTCTGCCTCCCTGTGAGTGAGTTTCCCCCATGACACTCAGTCCTATCTAATGTATGACTGCTTATAAGAATCTCCCTTTAATATCTCCCCGAACCAAAAATCAAAAGAGAAAAACCCACGATGGCTCTGAAAGGTGAGAGCATGAGTGATGTGTATCTTCCTCTTTAGACCTTTCTGGCCTGTTCTAATATTTCCACATTACAGTTTTGCTCCTTGTATCATAAACAGTTATGAAAAAGAAAACTCCTGAATGATTCCCTCTTGCCTATCACGTATCTCCCAAGGGTCCTGGGAGCGGGGGCGCCCACCATGGGCGCATGCTTGGTTCTGTGTCTTCCTCCCTGAAGGGTCTCCAGGCTTCTGTGTGCAGAAGAAACTGAACTCTGCCCCGCACCTCACTGAGAAAGTCTTCCTCAGATCCCATGAAAGGAAACCACAAGGACCAGAGCTATTCCAAGGCATGGGGGGCGACAGACAGAGTCAGATGGAAGACATATGTTAAGGTCACGATCGGACCGAGGAAGAATCCCAAAGGCACACGCTGAAGGTCTCACTTTCATTACTCACTCTGGCATTTTGAAATTCTTTCTCCTCACTCTGTTACCTTTCATTTGAGCTTGGAATGTTGCACTCATTTTTCTCAGTGCTTACTTTTTAAATGCTAGTGTGGTCATTGTGTTTTACTATTCAATAAACCATAAGAAATCAAAAACCCCAGCCCTCCTCTGATGAGAAATCAAATTGATTTTTTTTAAAGCCATTTGGATTCACCAGAAACAACCACCTTTTAACACTTGTCTGAACTCCTACCTAATTATTTTTAGGGCTTTGGGCTAGAAAGCAAATTGTATTATGTTCTTCTAAAAGTATATACTTACAGAACCATCCGTAATCCCTTCAAAGCAATCTTTGCAAGTCACTACTGGAATATATAATGCTATAAATTCTATTAGATCATAGAGTGACAGGGCTAGGAGCCATCTAGAGAGCCGGCAGATCATAGGCCTCCCACTGTCTTCAAAACCACTTCTTAACTAGGCCAGAAAATAAACGACCAAACGTATCAGCTCTGAAATCTCTTTCTGCTTCCACCTCCTAAGCCTTAAAAATATTTTCATGTCCAATGAGACCAAATCTGTAAACATTTCAATTTAAAAAGAAAATTGAGGAAGAACTTCCTAGGGCTGTGGCCTATGATTACCTCCCTTACTGCAAACATCTGCAGGCTCCCAGGTAACACTGCGACCTCTCTTCTCCCCTTAGCACTAGGTTGTCAGAGTAGCTGCCAGGAGTCAAACCTGGTCCAGCCTCACTGATCCCGGCACCTAGTTCTCATGGAGCTAGCAACAGGGAGAGACAGACTTTTTAACTTTTATATTGTAATAATTGCTTCCTATAGCCAAGGCTAGACTCATTCTAACTTGGGCAAATGCTAAGAAGCATTTTTGTGTAGGGTGAAAGCAAATCAGGGCTCGGCGCCTGTGGCTCAACGGGCTAAGGCGCCAGCCACGTACACCTGAGCTGGCGGGTTCGAATCCAGCCAGGGCCCGCTAAACAACAATGACGGCTGCAACCAAAAAATGGCTGGGTGTTGTGGCAGGCGCCTGTAGTCCTAGCTACTTGGGAGGTGGAGGCAGGAGACTCGCTTGAGCCTAGGAATTGGAGGTTGCTGTGAGCTGTGATGCCACAGCACTCTATCCAGGGTGACAGCTTGAGGCTCTGTCTCAAAAAAAAAAAAAAAAAGAAAAGAAAGCAAATCAGGCTGTATCCTTAAACAAAAGCATGAATTAGAAGTCCTGTTCTCCCTCTCATTATCAGCCTCCCCAGCCCCCACCCCCATCCCACCCCTCTCCTCCGCCCAGGCTAACAGCCAGAGAGAGAGGCGCTCTGCGTGCATTCGCTGGGCATGGCCTGGCCCTGTAAATATTCTCCATGTCTGCATCTCTTTCTCCTCCTCCGTCCAGACAGCGCACTGTGCCCTTTTCGTAGATATTCTCCTCCTTAATATCCACAACACCACATGGCTCTGTGCTTCTCCTCATCCGGCTGATAAAGGAACTGAGGCACAGAGAAGTTGTCTTATCCAAAGTTGCAAATCGGGCAAGCAGCAGAGAGAGTAGAGGTTTCACCAGGAAGACCATCCTTGGCAGCTGTGCTCTTAGCGGCTACCTTACCCAGCCTCCTAACAGGCAGAGGCCCCCTCTAGGAGGCCCCTGGTTGTGGCTGGCAGCCGTGGTGCTGAGCGTTAGGAAGAAGCATAAGGTGACAGTGTGTGAGAGAGGGCCTGACCTTATCTGCGGGGTGTAAATAGCCTCTCTGAGGGGGAGACATTTAAATCAAGACAGGGGCTGGGTGCAGTGGCTCACACCTGTAATCCTAGCACTCTGGGAAACCGAGGTGGGTGGCTTGTTTCAGCTCTGGTTCAAGACCAGCCTGAGCAAAAAAGCAAAACCCCCCCTCTCTACTAAAGGGAGGCAAAAGGATTGCTGAGGCAAGAGGATCGCTTGAGCCCAAGAGTTGGAGGTTGCTGTGAGCTATGATGTCACAGCACCCTATCCAGGGCGACAACTTGAGACTCTGTCTCAATAAAAATAAATAAATAATAATAGGCCGGCACCTGTGGCTCAGGGGGTAAGGTGCTGGCCCCATATACCAAGGGTGGCAGGTTCAAACCCGGCCCTGGTCAAACTGCAACAACAAAATAGCCGGGCATTGTGGTGGGCGCCTGTAGTCCCAGCTACTCGGGAGGCTGAGGCAAGAGAATCGCCTAAGCCTAAAAGCTGGAGGTTGCTGTGAGCTGTGTGACACCATGGCACTCTACCGAGGGTGATAAAGTGAGAATGTCTCTAAAAAAATAATAATAATAACAATAATAATATTAATAAATCAAGACCAGATGGGCAGGAAAGTCAGCAGGGAAAGAGGTGAGGGTTGAACGTTTCAGTCCAGGAAATAGACTTATTTGTTCATTCACTTTCAGTGGGGTTTGATACTGAACTGCCAGTACTTTCTCAGAGGCATTGGCATCTGCACACTGGATTCTTGTAGTCATGCACTGGTTAGCCCTAAAAAAATCTGTTGGCCATAGACTATGCCATTGCTAGCCCCAGGCATCAACAGTAGCTGGGGGTTGTTTGGGAGTTGAACGAAGACCTTTCCTTTTCTTCCTGAAATCTTCACCTGACCACCTGACGGCCACTTCAGGTAAGGCCAATGCAGGACAAAGGTCCTTCATTTGATTCACTAAGAAAAAGAGACTTGGCTTGGCGCCTGTGGCTCAACGGGCTAAGGCGCCAGCCACGTACACCTGAGCTGGCAGGTTCGAATCCAGCCTGGGCCTGCCAAACAACAGTGACAAGCATAACCAAAAAACAGCTGGGCATTGTGGCAGGTGCCTGTATTCTAAGCTACTTGGGCGGCTGAGGCAAGAGAATTGCCTAAGACCAAGAGTTTGAGGTTACTGTGAGCTGTGATGCCACAGCACTCTATCCAGGGTGACAGCTTAAGACTCTGTCTCAAAAAAAAAGAAAAGAAAAAGAGGCCAAGAAAATTAATTAGGCCAGGCACAGTGGCTCCCACCTGTAATCCTAGCACTCCGGATGGCTGAGGCAGGTAGATTGCTTGAGTAAGGTCTTGAACTTACTCAAGACCAGCCTGAGTAAGAGTGAGATCCCATCTCTACTAAAAATAGAAAAATTAGCTGGGCACAGTGGCTTGACACAGACTCTGTAGCCCTGGGTAGAGTACCATGGAGGCGTCATAGCTTACAGCAACCACAAACTCCTGGGCTTGCGCAATCCTCCTGCCCCAGCCTCCCAGTTAGCTAGGACTAGAGGCCTGAGCCACTCCCGAGATCAAGCAATCCACCCGCCGTGGCTACTCCAAGTGCTAGGATTACAGGTGGGAGCCACACGGCTGGTCTAATTAATTGAAATTTTTAAATAAAAGAAGAATAAGAGGCCAAAGCTCCTTACTCCAGTTACAGTCGAGGTGCTGTGTGGTGAGTGAGCACATATCTCAGCCACCTTCTGCTTGTTCCCAAGCTCGTCCTGGAGAGCAAAATGGAAGTGACAGTTCAGGCCAGACGCTCACCCCTCCAGCCTCCCTGTGACCACCTAGCATTTAATTTACAGGCTTAACAATCCAGCACTCAGGCAGCATCTGCAATAACAGATTCTGAGTTGGTCCAGGTATTGGTCACACAGGTGTACACACAAGGCGCATTTTCATCATATTCTGCATTTAGAACAGTGCCACTGCTGTCTCTTCTCACCATTCAACTCAAGTTTGTTGAAAACATCAGTCAATGAAGTTTACTCTCTGGTTATCATTAGCATTATGGCAAAAGATAATATTTGAGCTGGAAAGGATCTCTGAGAGCAGCTAGACCAGCATTTTCCCAAGTGTGTTCCATGAAAGCCAGGCCCCGGGGGATGTTCTTCAAAAAGAAATGGGCCAAACAAACATGGCAAATGCTGCATACTGTTTATTTTAGAGATTCACAATATCAGCTCCAAAGAAACTCACCAGCCTCCACACCCCCCACCTCATAAATATCCTCCATATCAGTATCACTTTTTCCATATTCTAGGAAATGCTATCCACCCAATAGTGCGAGCCAGAAATCTGGGATTGGCTTCTGATTCCTCTTTCCCTTACTGTTTATGATTACATCTCCAAAACTGTTATCAGTTCCATCCTCTTGTCTCAAATCTGTTCACGTTTCCATGTCTCACATCAGTCCCATTTTCAGTCATTACCCAGACATTGCACCACCAGCATCATCAGCGCCACCAGCACCCCAGCACCTCTCCCCCAAAACACCACAGGTCTCCTCCCACCGGTTCCGCCACTATCAGCCTCTTCTTCACAAGCTAGAAAAGATGTAAACATCACTCCCCTGATTAAAATCTTCAATGGCAAAAAAAATAAAAAATAAAATCTTCAATGGCTTTTTGTCTCCCTTAGAATGAAATCCAAAATCCCCCAAATGCTTCTGAGTGCTCCATTGATCTGGCTTCAGTCTCCACTTTCCTGGTTTTCTCGACATCCCATGCTCTCTCACTAGTGACCTTTGTTCTTTCCCTGCCTCTCCCACCTATAACCTGACAAACTCCTTCTAGGGGTCTCAGTCGGTACATTTTTGAGGGTGCCCTACCATGTGCTCCTTATTTACCCTTTCATAACACCCTTGGGAGAGGCCTCAGCTTGCTCAGTGGGCAGGAGCAGTGTCGTGGCTCCCAGCTCGACCTGTAGTGATGCCTGGCATAGGGGCACTCAATAAACATTTTTTAATTAATGACAATACTAAATGTAATGCTGGGAGTAGTGGCTCGACTGTAATCTTAGCACGCTGGGAGACTGGGACACGTGGATAGCCTGAACTCAGGAGTTCGAGATCAGCCTGAGCAAGGCCAAGACTCCATCTCTAAAAATAGTGGGCACCTGTAGTCCCATCTACTCCAGAGGCTAACACAAGAGGATCCCTTGAGCCCAAAAGTTTGAGGTTGCTATGAGCTATGACGTCAGATCACTCTACCAAGGGCATCAAAGTGCGACTCTATCTCAAAAAAAAAAACTAAATGTAAAACTTAAAAAAAATTCTTCTCACACTGAATATCAGAATTTCCCAGAATTTCCCAAATAAATTTGACCACAGAACTCTTCTCAATTAACCCCACCAAACTGGTGCTCCTCAGAATACTTGGTGAGAAAGAGAATCTATCCCAAGGCTCTCATTTTACAAAACAATCTGAGGTCCAGGGAGATGAAAAGAACTGAGTGAAGTCAAGTAGCCTGTCAGGTCTCGAAAGAGTATAACTTGTTCTCAGAGAATGATCGAGAGTATAGTAAACTTTAATGATTTTTAACACTACCTGTAGGTATTTTAAAGCTAAGAAATACCTTAGACATTAGAAGTTCTAATTAAGAGGAAAGGGCTAGACAAAGAAGATAAGAAGCTGGTTTCTCATCACCCTAAAATAAAATTAATTTTCTAAACAGTTAAACATTAGGTTAGCTAAAATTAGCATAAAATCTAGAAGAAAATGTAAGGGAATATTTAACTGAATTATCAATGGGAAGATTTTTTTTTTTTTGAAACAGAGTCTCAAGCTGTCACCTTGGGTAAAATGCCCTGGCATCACAGGTCACAGCAACCTCAAACTCTTGGGTTTAAGCAAGTCTCTTGCCTTAGCCTCCCAAGTAGCAGGGACTACAGGCGCCTGCCACAACGCCCGGCTATTTTTTGGTTATAGTTGTCATTGTTGTTTGGCAGGCCCAGGCTGGGTTTGAACCTGCCAGCTCTGTTGTATGTGGCTAGCGCCCTAACTGCTGAGCTACAGGCAGCCAGCCAGGAAGATTTTAAATTTAAAAACTCTCTTAACTCATAGAGAAAAAGATGTGACTACTAAAAATTATAATGTTTACATATCAAACCATCATACAATTAAAGGCAAACTACAAACCAGGTAAATGTTTTCAGCCTGTGCTATAGATCAGTGGTTCTCAACCTTCCCAAGACCACGGTGTATTTTCATTGTTTCAAAGGGGTTGCGACCCACAGGTTGAGAACCGCAGCTACAGATTCAGTTTCATCTTTCAAACATTTATATCAGAGCACATACAAATCAACAATGAAAGCACAGAAGGGGAAATGTCTAGTAAATATGAAAAGTTCACACTAATTGCAAATCAAACAAATGCAAATTAAAGCTACAAGAAACCACTGACACTTTTCGAATGAACAAAAATTGAAGTAATAAATAACTGCACCTAAGGTGAGGCCGTGGACAAGCACACCCTGTTTGGGCTGCTCTCAGCCTTTCTGAGAAGTCCTTGGCATGATGCTACAAAAACCTGAAGGATATTCTGAGACCTGGTGATTTCACTCCCCAAATACCAAGGAAATAACCAGAGCAGAGTCATGAACCCAGATGTGCCCGCTGGCGAAAACAAAACAGTGAAAACTGGAAATAACTGTTGTGTTCAACAGTGGGAGCATGGCAATGTCAGTGATGGGCTGGCCCCAGGAAGGAAAATGATGCTCGTGCAGAGATTTTAAAGGTGTGCAGGAAATTCTTTACCCCTATATGTAAAGTTAAGCAGAAGTAACAAGTAACACTGTATTAAGTGTGATTGCAATGAAAGAAAAATGCAAAGAACATTGGAAGAAACATTGGAAGAAAATTAAATACTCTAGGTAATGGGGATATTGGGTGATTTTAATTTTTCTTTCTATTTTTGTGCACTTTAAAATTTTATCAGTCAAAATTTCCCAAAGATTTTCCATCCACAGTTGGTTGAATCCACAGATGCAGAACCCATGGATAAAGAGGACTGACTGTACATCTTTCTCTATCTATGTGAACACAGCTGGCTTAAAAAGAAAAGAAGGTCTCATTAGCATAAATCAAAGAAAATATAAATGCTTTGGATAACAGGAAAGAAAAAGAGGACATATGTGCAGTATTGATCAGTCTTAAAATTAAAACTTGAAGAATCAAATTCAATAATAAATAAATTCAAATGAACCTTAAGGAGCATGGGTAACATGTACCAGGTATTAGATCAGGTGCCTTTGATCCCCACAGGTGTATCTTTGAGGGAGAGAAGGGTGCATAGGCTAAGAACTAGCATTTTGGTACATTAACCTTTAGCTTTTTTTTTGAAACAGTCTCACTTTGTTGCCCTTGGTAGAGTACCGTGTGGTCACAGCTCACAGCAACCTCAAATTCAAGCAATCCTCTTGCTTCAGCCTCCCAGGTAGCTGGGACTACAGGTGCCCACCACAACATTTGGCTAATTTTTCTATTTTTAGTAGAGACTGGGTATCACTCTTGCTCAGGCTGATCTTGAACTCCTGAAGTCAGGTAATTCACCTGCCTCAGCCAGCCTCCCAGAGTACTAGGATTATAGGCATGAGTCACCTAGATCCCCCTAGCCATTAGCTTTTTATTTATTTTTTATTTATTTATTTATTTTTTTTTTTGAGACAGAGCCTCAAGCTGTCACCCTGGATAGAGTACTGTGGCATCACAGCTCACAGCAACCTCCAATTCCTGGGCTCAAGCGAGTCTCTTGCCTCCGCCTCCCAAGTAGCTGGGACTACAGGCGCCCGCCACAACGCCCAGCCATTTTTTGATTGCAGCTGTCATTGTTGTTTGGCGGGCCGGGCTGGATTCGAACCCACCAGCTCAAGTGTACGTGGTTGGCGCCTTAACCCGTTGAGCCACAGGTGCCGAGCCGCTGTTAGCTTTTTAAACTCAGAGAGGAAAATTGCTCCACTTTTTATATCCCAGGGATAGAGGTGGGAAGTTATTTACTTTCCCTGATTTAACTATCTGATGGAGCATTTTTGAGAGTGAAGTGAGGTATTAGGAAAAGTCTTTAGCACAGTGCTTTGTGTGGAGGAATACCTTAATAAAACATGAAAAAGAGCTGATTTACACCTGTAGTCCCAGCTACTTGGGAGGCTGAGAAAAAGAATCCCTTAAGCCCAAGAATTTGAAGTTGCTCTGAACTGTGATGCCTCGGTACTCTACTGAGGGCAACATAATGAAACTCTATCTCAAAAAAAAAAAAAAAGAGCTGATTTAATTTGGGTGCCTCAGATCTAGGACTAAAACCATTTCCATAAAGATCTAGGGCTAAAGTCCCCTCCCCACAAATACCCCATTGAACTTGTTCCAATATTTTGTTATTTCCTTTAGGTCAGTAGGAGAGGGAAAAAGTTTTCCTCTTCTTGTGTTCAATGGCTGGCAGTTTGTAAATTAAGCTGGCAAAAGACAGATTCACAAAAGAAAAACAGTTTATTTATGCGTGGAACACACAAACACACAGGAGTGCTCAGAAGTGAATAACTGGAAGGGAGGGTTAGAATTGGGGGCTTATATTACCTAATTCGGTAGGGGAAAGGGAGGGAGGAAAAAGGCTGCTCCAGAAGAAAACAAACATTTTTCCTTAGAAACGACAAGCCGGTTTTAAGGAGAATGCGCCAGAGATAAAAGTTTGTGAGAACGTTTGTCTGTACAGGTATGGGTGGCCTTTCCTTTCTTCAGAACCATAAAACTCTCCTGGAATTCATGGCAGCCTCATTTCCCAGAAGTTAACTGCTTTTAGTCAGATAAGGGAAGCTCTGAGGTTGCTTCTTCCTGCACATGCCAGTTACCTTCAGCTCAAAATAATCCTGATACCCAAAGTGGCATGTGTTGGAGTGGCATGTCCTGGTCCCCTTTAGGTTAAATAAGTATTATAAATGGCAGGAGGGGGGAAAGGGATATGTTCTACCAATTTCTGAAGAAAAAGATAGTAGAAATACAAATGAGAAATATAAAAGTATAAGTTTATAAACTATAATGATTACCTATTCTGTAAATTCTCACTTTAGTCAAATGGCAAAATCTCAAATTTAATAAGGATGTTACCTTATTAAATAAGGTGTCAGATGGCTGTATTTTAAAGGTGGGTGACAGCATTCCAAACATCTTTCTTAATCCACTGCCTTTCCTACAGTAAAGGTATTTTTTAAAAAAAATCATTGTCAGCTAGCTTAATCTTTAGACATCTAAGCTTTTAGTATCGCCATCTTCTCTGGAGCAATCTTTTAATATTTTAGTATCTTAAATTTGAGATTTTCTTCATTTTTCTGAAATTCTCAACCCAACTCCAGAATCCCCAGTGTCCAAAGGTTTTCTCATTAATCACAATAGATAATTAGGAAGTCAACCTGGGCGTTTTTCTGAACAATATCCTGATTTTGTCTTTACAGGAAGAAAGAACAATAACTTACTAGGAAAACTCTAAGAAATAATTTTAATAAAGTGCTTTATTTCAAATAAGTGCGGAAAATCTATCACAGTTTCCCCAAGAGGAATTCTTAATAAACAAAAAGCCAAAAACATCCTTAAAAAGAATTCAGATGATGCGGATTTTTCAAAGGGGTTATTTATTGGATTTATTCCATATTTTAATTTCAGGGCATAATTCACATCTGACATATAAAATGAATGAGGTTCACCCTACGTCCTCAGGAGAAACCATCTCCCTTAAGGAATATAACTTCATGTTTTTATCGGCACTTTTTTTTATTTGCAAAACACTTAAGTGTGGGTAATGTCTCAGTCTGTCCTTAGACTTTCCATCATAAATATTTAAAACTTCAAAAGGTCACCAATGGTTTGTGAGTTCTTTTGAAGAACTTCCCAGTTCTTGAAAAGAAACCCCCCAGGCCCGTGATGGGTTGAGAAAAGATGAGTAATTTATGGGAGATTTAAATTTCTGGAAAACTCCCTGAACTGGGTTTCTAGGGCATGCGGGTTTTCCAGGGTGGTTCCTTCCATTGAGGGTAGGGGAGAGGCTTGCTGGGGTCACCTGCTTGACTCCTGCTGATTCTTAATATCTGACTAGCAGAGACCTGGGTGTAGACGATTCGGCTTCCTCAGGGAAAGGGGTTCCTAATATTGAAGCAAAGCCCACAGGTGGTACCTGTAGGCGTCCAGGGAGGGACAGGCAGACGGGTGCCCACTCCCTCCCCAGCCCAGATTTCGCGCGCACAGCTCAGCGCAAAGTCCCCAAGTCCAAAAGTGGCTGCTCAGCCCTGAAACTGACTCGAAACTGACAGCACAAGCGCCAGCATTTCTGCAACAGACTGGCCCAGGACTCAATTTTCCCATTCGTTCCCCTGCTGCCCACGCCCAGAGGGCAGGTGATGGGCTCCAAGCCCAGGCACGGCCGTCCTCCCTCCCCCTCCTCGGTCCCCAGCCTAAAGCGCAACTCTCCCGAGCCCCGCGCGGCCGCGAACACGCCCGGGTTTTGCTTTCATATTTAGCTAGGCGCTACCCACAATGCATTTGTAAAAAGGAAATGCAAAAAAGCCTTGGTGATTAACATAATGCTTACAAACACTACTTAAGCGAGAGTATTTTGGTTTTGTTTTCATGATATTTAATCGGGAAGATTTTCACATTTTATTTTTCGTGGTTATAGCATACAGTATGAAAAGTCCCCTTACCTAGAAAAGATTCTAGATAGGAAGTATAAATAATTAGAGACGTAAAGTATTTCCCAGTTGGTCCGAAGGTTGTGGGTTATCGTTATTGATTTAACATTGTCACCCCCCACAACCCCGCTTGACTAGCTTTGTTTTTGGAATATGAAATGAGGGGAAAAAATCGTGTGAAAGGAATAATGTATTTTAATTAACTTTGAATTTATTAAGAGTGATTGTGGCTCGGCGCCTGTGGCTCCATGGGCTAAGGCGCCAGCCATATACACCTGAGCTGGCGGGTTCGAATCCAGCCCGACCTGCCAAACAATGCCGGCTGCAACCAAAAAAATGGCCGGGCGTTGTGGTGGGCGCCTGTAGTCCCAGCTACTTGGGAGGCCGAGGCAGGAGACTCGCTCGAGCCCAGGAATTGGAGGTTGCTGTGAGCTGTGATGCGACAGCACTTGATCCAGGGTGACTGCTTGAGGCTCTGTCTCAAAAAAAAAAAAAAAAGAGTGATTGGGCTTTCAGAAATCTTATAATCAGGATTGTTAATTTTCAATTCAACAGCAATGCATTTCTCATTGTAAATCAAGAAATGAGGAAAACGAATTGAAGAAGCCTCCTAACAAAGATACACACAGCAGGATTTCATATAGCTGTGTATATATAAGCATGTGCATGTACTTGTGCGTGGATAGAGTAAATCTGGAAGATAATACACTAAATTATCAACTGTATTTACATAACTCTGGGAAATGGCATTTAAAAGGCATTTAAGAGGAGGCATTTAAAGAAATGTTCAGGATAAAAAAAGACAAAACTGTTGTTGCTATAAAGTCAGTAATTGTGTAGGTGTCTGTGAATGAGTATATTGTTTGCATAAGCTTGTTCATTTGTTTCATGTATAGAGTATAGAGGTTCACCCAGGGTCAATATCCAAATTATAACCAGTTAAGAAAAAAGGTATTGGCCTGGTGGATGGCTCGCATTTGTGATCCCAGCATATTGGGAGGCTGAAGCAGAAGGATTACCTGAGGCCAGGACTTGAAGACCAGCCTGGGCAAGATAGCAAGACCCAATCTAAATATATATATTAAAGAGGCATGGTAGTACACGCCTGTAGTGCCAGCTACTCTGGAGGCTGGGGCAGCCTGATTGCTGAAGCCCAGGAGTTTGAGGCTGCAGGGAGCTATAATTGGGTCACCATGGGTGACAGAGTAGAACTTGTCTCCAAAAAAAAGGTGAAAGGTGTGCATTTTCCCTTCTGTGCCAACGCTTCCTGACCAGCATTTGTATTCAGCCTTTCTGTCTGTCATTGTCAGCCAGCCACTGGTTAGAGGTGACACTCAGATTCTCTCAACAGGGTCCAACACACTGGTTTTCTTCATTAGCAAACTCAGCTACATTGTTGAGAAATATCCACTTGTTTACAACAAGTGAATTTGCTCCAAAATACTACTCTTGAAAAAGTTGGAAAAAGGGCTATACTTTACTAAATCTTAGTAGATGAAAAGGGTAACATTTGTTAATAAGGACTATTCTTAGCTAGGGAGCGTTCACAGGCTGCTGAGAGCTCCTTGAAAACAGGGGCTTTGTGATGCCAGTCATGCTTCTCAAACTATTAATACTCAGTTTAAATCCTGAATTTGAAAACATTGAAATACAAAGTTCCCAAATTCTATAATGACTAGTATTCTAGAATGCTACAATACCAGAATCTTGTTCAATGTTATAAACATGATGGGCACCTCAGTACTTGTTTCAGATGACAAAATAATCTAAATAATCTACCAGAAATGAGGTCCATTGTGAAGGAAATAGACAAGAATTTAGCTCTTACAAGTGTAATTTTAAACTATGACTCAAGTCCTCCAGTGACAATGATTAAGATCACACTTTAGAGTCAAATAATTTTTTCACAGAATACCTATGTCACAGAAAAAATGTAGCATCCTTACAAAATAATGAAAATTGTAAAAGCAATCATTCGTATATATATACATAATGTCCATAAAGTCCCTGTGCAACTTAAAATAAGTTGTCTATTTCAACAAGAGAAATCTTGTTGAAACATATGTTACCATCCACCTTGACGTTTCAGGGAATTATGCAATAATCCTGCCCTCTGGCATTCATTATTCACGCCTTTGTGTAATCCCTCCTCTTGAGTGTGATCTGAACTTATTAACTCATTTGTAAGGAATAGAATAAGGCAAAAATAAAGTCTCTCTTTTGCTCTAGGGGAAGCCAGCCGAATAGCCCTCCAGAGAGGCAAGGAACTGTGCCTGCGAGCAGCCATCAGCTGGAGAGAGCCATAGCCATGTGAGTAAGCCTGACAGGGCTGTGTTCCCGGCTGAGCCTTGAGATGACCATAGCCCTGAATATCACCTTCATTTCAACCTGTGGGAGGCCCTAAGCCTGAACACCCAACTAATCTTGTCCAGATTCCTGGCCAACAACTATTGTGAGAAAAGAAATGTTTGGTGTCTTAAGTTACTAAGTGATGGTTAATTCATTATGCAGCCATTGATAACTGCTACCAGCACCTTACCAAGAAGGGCTGCCATTGCTTGAGCATATTTGGAACCTTCTGTTTTGCAAGTCTCCTTCAGAGTTAAAGTGTGACCCACACAAGAAAATAGGCCTAGTTACTTTAATCATCTATTTTTTGCCAAGATGTGCTTCCCATTGTGTTCCCATCACATTCAACAACCTTGACTTTGATGGACAATCTACTTACAAAAGAGGAAGATTCACAGCTACACGAGATACTACAAAGAACCTTCTATAGCTTCTGAAGACATTCTCACATGTCTTCAAACATGTTGACAAACAGCTACATCATTAAAATAATTCTTCCAAGGTAATTATATTTAAAAGGACCATTATCGGCTCAGCACAGTGGTTACGGTACCAGCCACATACACCAAGGCTGGCAGGTTCAAACCCGGCCCAGGGCCAGCTAAACAACAATGACAACTGCAATTAAAAAAAAAAAAAAAAAAGCCAGGTGTTGTGGCAGGCTCCTGTAGTCCCAGCTACTTGGCAGACGGAGGCAAGAGAATCACTTAAGCCCAGGAGTTTGAGGCTGCTGTAAGCTGTGACGCTACAGTACTCTACTGAGGGCAACATAGTGAGACTGTCTCAAAAGATAAAAGCGAAAGGACAGTATCGTATTTACTTTGGATATTTAACTCAGTGAATGACTGTCCTGTGTGTATTCAGTATCTAACACACGTGATACTTCCTACTGATGACAGCTCTATACAGTGGGTGCTATGATTCCTCTTTCAGAGATGAGGAAACTGAGGCAGAGAAAGGTCTGGCCCCAGGGCACATACTAGATAGGTGGAAAAGCAGGGTTCTGATCCTGATAGCCCCATGCCTGGGACTTTGGGTTTTACTACAAAGCTATCTTGCTTCTCTGTGTTTTCACTTTGTTTTCTAGTTGTAGTTCATATAATAACAAGCTCAGAGCAATGACGGGTTAGTTCCTAATATTCATTGTAATAAAATCTCACCTCTGCTCAGATAATATTTCAAATTTGTGGGTTTAGAAAATGTGCAAAATATCAAACTGATGGGCGTCTCCTATGGCTCAGTGAGTAGGGCACAGGCCCCATATACCAAGGGTGGCAGGTTTGAATACGACCCCGGCCAAACTGCAGCAACAAAAAAAAATAGCTGGACGTTGTGGTGGGTGCCTGTAGTACTAGCTACTCAGGAGGCTGAGGCAAGAGAATCACCTAAGCCCAGGAGTTTGAGGTTGCTGTGAGCTGTGACGCCATGGCACTCTACCGGGCGACAAAGTGAGACTCTGTCTCTAAAAAAACATACATATATATCAAATTGATCTTGTTTATTTATATATTCTCCTATAAGTGATGGGAAAATTAATCAGAGCAACTCTCTTTGGTAAAATCTAGGAAAAAACACAACTTCTAAGGTGAGAATTAAGATTTTGGTCTCAGGCTCGGCACCTGTGGCTCAAAGGGCTAAGGCGCCAGCCATGTACACCTGAGCTGGCGGGTTCGAATCCAGCCCGGGCTGCCAAACAACAATGATGGTTGCAACCAAAAAATGGCAGGCGTTATCGTGGGCACCTATAGTCCCAGCTACTTGGGAGGCAGAGGCAAGAGACTCGCTTTAGCCCAGGAATTGGAGGTTGTTGTGAGCTGTGATGCCACGGTATTCTCTCCAGGGTGACAGCTTGAGGCTCTGTATTTAAAAAAAAAAAAAAAAAAAAAGATTTTGGTCTCTACATAAAGCCTGACAACTGTTTTTCCTTTTTTTTTTTTTTTAATTAGTAATATTTCTAGACTTAGACTAGAACATTTCACTCCTTCAACTGACCTGCTGTGAATGGGCCAAACAGCAATGCTATCAAAGCTTATGCTACATTTGAAGTCTGGCTTTTCTGGGAAGAGGCCTTTATGGTGGCCACAGACTTTGATATCCTGGGAGAAACCTCAAAGGAACTATTGAATTACTTCAGAGGGTTCCTTGACGGCTCAACCTGCCCTTTGGATTTACTTTTGTCTGTGAGGATGTCCAGCTGAGTGTCTCCCATCCGGCTCCTTGATCCATAGTTTCTGGGGCTGGATACTCTCCCGTGGGGTTGCTCCTCTGTCCCGGAAACCCCAAAGGACCCTTGTTTTTACCTCTTTTGTATATAACCCCTTAGCATATCGTTTGTCATTTCCTAATAATAATTTACAAATGTGTCTCATGTCCCAGGTAGATTATAACCTCTTTAATGGTGCAATTATACTAACCTCATTAACCTCACAATGCCCTGTACCTAGGAGTAATTTTAAAAAATGGTTAACAAGGCCTGGAGGTGGCTCACACCTGTAATCCCAGCATGCTGGGAGGCTGAGGCCAGAGGATTGTTTCAGCTCAGGAGTTGAAGACCAGCCTGAGCAAGAGCAAGACCCTGTCTCTAAAAATAACAGGGCATTGTGGCGGAGGCCTATAGTCCCAGCTACTCGGGAGGCTGAGGTAGCTGTGAGCTATGACGCCACAGCACTTGACTAAGGGTGACAAAGTGAGACTCTGTCTCAAAAAATTAAAATAAATAAATAGGCTCAGCACCTGTAGCTAGTGGTTAGGGCACTGGCACATACACCAGGGCTGGCGGGTTCGAACAACAATGATGACTGCAACAAAAAAATAGCCAGGCATTGTGGCGGGCTCCTGTAGCCTCAGCTACTTGGGAGGCTTAGGCAAGAGAATCACTTAAGCCCAAGACTTTGAGGTTGCTGTGGGCAGTGACACGAAGGCACTCTACTGAGGGTGACATAGAGAGATTCTGTCTCAAAAAATAAATAAATAGGCTCAGCACCTGTGGCTCAAGTGGCTAAGGCACTGGCCACATATACCTGAGCTGGCGGGTTCGAATCCAGCCCAGGCCTGCCAAACAACAATGACAGCTGCAACCAAAAACTAGCCGGGCATTGTGGCTGGTGCCTGTAGTCCCAAGCTACTTGGGAGGCGGAGGCAGGAGACTCACTTGAGCCCAGGAGTTGAAGGCTGCTATGAGCTGTTATGGCACTCTACTCAGGGCGACAGCTTGAGTCTCTGTCTCAAAAAAAATAAATAAATAAATAATAAATAAATAAATAAAATGGTTAAGAATGAATGAACAGTTTTCATTTCCAGGGACCTATGTTATCCACCATGACCAAGATCTCATGTGTTTTTCGAAGTTTGGCTTCGAAAAAACACACGAGCACCAGAAGATGCTCATTCTCTTATCTTTGGGCAACTATAGCCAATCTTTTAAAGATTTCAAATTACTGGCTTGGTGCCTGTAGCACAGTGATTATGCCACTAGCCACATACACTCAAGGTGGCAGGTTCGAACCTGGCCCATTTAAGCTCAAGAATTTGAGGTTGCTATGCATTGTGATGCCAAGGGTGACATAGTGAGACTCCGTCTCAAAAACAAAAACCAAAAAAAAAAAACAGAAAAAAAAGTGCTACAAATATTCAATATTCAAACTGCTACGAATATTGATATATTGATGAAACTCAGTAGGACTGAGTAGTGATTGTGACCTTGACCATTGATGAGTTCTCAAACTTATTTGTTATTGGACACAATTATTATTTTTGTTGTTGTTGAGGTTTTTTGGCTGGGGTTGGGTTTGAACCCACCACCTCCAGCGTATGGGGCCGGCGCCCTACTCCTTTGAGCCACAGATGCCACCCTGGACACAATTATTTTTAAATAGTTACTTATTGGTATACCTTTGTGCTTTTTTTTTTTTTTGAGACAGTTTTACTATGTCGCCCTCAGTAGAGTGCTGTGGCATCACAGCTCACAGCAACCTCCAACTCCTGGGCGTAAGCGATTCTCTTGCATCAGCCTCCCAAGTAGCTGGGACTACAGGTGCCCACCACAACACAGGTGCCCACCACAACGCCCGGCTATTTTTTTTTGCAGTTGTCATAGTTGTTTGGCCTGGGCCATGTTCGAACCCACCAGCCTGGGTGTATATGGCTGGTGCCCTACCCACTTAGCTACGGGCACCACCCATTTGTGCATTATTTAACAAATAATCACACTCAGGCATTTGTTTGATTCAAGCGCACATAATTTAATCCCCAAGAACCTGAATTTAGAACAGATTCCAAGTATTCATGTCCTGACCCCTCAGGTTCTTCTCCCTTCTTTGTTCTTTGCATGGAGGCAAAACACCAGTCAGTTCAATAAGGAGGTTGTCAGCACATATTTACTGGCTTCTGCTGTTGGCAAGCACTCTGGTAAGGAGTAAACAAGGGAAACCTGTTAGGTAATTGCAAAACTTACTTCATCTCCCTATCCCAATTACCCACTGAAAATTTCAAACTTATGGCCTGCCCCTAACGGCTCTTCCTGCCAGAGCAGTAACTCCTTATTGGTTATTATACCATCTCGTCACCATTCTTTTTTTT
>CAUYRH010033754.1:0-21472 GCA_963574655.1 Perodicticus potto | reverse complement strand
CAAAGCAAACGGAAACTGGTAATTCTGAAGAAGCTGCAGAATGAACACAATGGAAAAGCACCCTGCAGAATGGGAGAAGATATTTGCAATTCATATATTGGATAAGTGGTTAATATCCAAAATATACATAAGCAACTCATGCGACTTAATGGCAAAAACCAAATAAACTAATAAAAAATAAAAAAAATAAAAAAATAAAAAAAAGTCCTTGACACCAAAACCTTCAGATTTGCCATTTTGTTTCCAAGTCCCCTTTCCATTGTTTGATCGATTTCACTGAGTTATCTTTTTTAAAATTAATTTCAAATAACATGAACATTTAAGAGTGTCATATTCTCTATTCTCTCACTGCCCCCAAGTCCAGACTCCTTATCCAGAGATCTTGGTCACGACCAAAGTGGCCCCAGATAACTAACAGCAGTGTACCCAACCTTCTAGTCAAGCAATGCTTGGCCCCCTGCACTTCTCACCATCTCACCTGCAGGGCTCCGAGCCCTCCGCACGAGCGCAGGGACCAGGCACGTTCTGTGCACAAGCAGGCTCAGAGCTGTCGTCAGGGCATCCTCTGTTCTCTCTTCTCTGCCACCTTTCTCTGCACAGTCTTCCAAGCCCATTGTAGGCCTCACATCATCTGTGAACGATTCCTTACCCACCCCAGTCTTTGGTCTCCTCTGACCACCCTGGCCTGGCAGCACCACACCTGTGACAGTTGCCAAATATTCGTGGACCCCCTATCATGTATCCGGCGCCTCATTCTGCCTTATCTATCTAGCCAGCACAACACTTGATCCTTCCAGCATTCTCATTTATGGTGACGTATTTCCATCTTATAGACGTCAATATGTAAGTTGAGTGATTTTTCCCAAGATCTCAACGTTCAGCGTCTGCTGTTACCTCTTCTACTATTGCTGATATTGGTAAATTTACGTCTTTCATTCTTTTTAGTAATTCCTGCTATGAAGTGATCGATTTCATTAGCCTTATCAAAAGGTAAGCTTTTGGTATCATGGATGTTTCTCTCTTTTTAAAACTTTCCTTAGGCATAGAGTTTTTTGTAGTATCTGTAGAGGATCTTTTGTCTTTCTGTGGTATCTGTTATTCTTTCCTCTTTTTTGTTTCTGACTGAGGTTTTGAGAGATCTTAGGGTTCTGTTTCTGGTTACTCTGGCCAATGTTTTTTTTTATTTTATTAATCTTTTCAAAAAATTAACTTTTTGTTTTGCTGATCTTCCAAATGAGTCTTGTGTCCTCAACTTCATATAATTCTGCTTTGATTTTGGTTATTTCTTTTCTTCTGCTAGGTTTGGGGTTGGATTATTCTTCCTTTTCCAATTACTTGAGATGGCCCTTTAGGTTATTGAGTTGTTCTCTGCCTGTTTTCTGGATGAAGGCATCTAATGCTATAATTTTGCCTCTTAGGACTACTTTTGCAGTATCCCTCAGGTTTTGATGGCTTATGGCTTCAATATCATTTTGTTAGAGAAATCTAATGATTTCCTTCTTCATCTCATCCTTAACCCAGCTGTCATTCAGCATAAGGTTATTTAATTTCCATGACTTCATGAAAAGGTAAAGGAAATGGACAATACCTGGAAAAATACCACCTTCCTTAACTCAACCAGAAATTAGAAATTGTGAATAGACATATATCAAGCACTGAAATTGCATTCAACAATACAAAATTTTCCAAAATGGAAAAGCTATGGGCAAGATGGTTTCACACCAGAATTCCATCAAAACGTCAAAGAGGGACTAGCACCTATATTGCATAACCTATTCCAACACAGAGAAGGAAAGAATCCTTCCCAACACATTCTATGAAGCAAGTATTACCCTGATTCCAAAACCAGGAAAGGACTTAACAAAAAAGGAAAACCATAGGCCAATGGCTTTGAGTATTGATGTGAAAATACTCAATAAGATTCTAGTAAACGGGATACAGCTACACATTAAAAAAATTATACATGATGATCAAGTGGGTTTTACACCAGGGTTACAAGGGTGGTTCAACATATGTGAATCCATAAATGTAATTCACCACATAAATAAAAAAACAAAGACCATATGATTCTCTCATTTAATGCAGAAAAGGCATCTGACAAAATTCAGCATCCTTTTCTGATAAGAACACTTAAGAAAATAGGCATAGGGACATTTCTTAAACTGATGGAGGCCATCTGCAACAAACCTAGAGCCAGTAAGCTCCTGGAATGGATCAAGAAATATAACATCTCGGGCTACAAAATAAAATGTCTACAAATCAGTAGCCTTCATGTATGCCAATAACAGTCAAACTGAGAATCAAATTAAAACACAATACCTCACACAGTAGCTCCAAAGAAAATCAAATACCTAGGAGCATATCTAACAAAGTATGTAAAGGATCTCTATAGAAAGAACTATGAAACCTTGATTTAAAAAAAAAGAAAATAGCAGAAGACATTACCAAATGGAAGAACATACCATGCTCGTGGCTGAGAAGAATAAGCATTGTTAAAAGCGATCTAAAGATTTAATGCAATCCCCGTCAAAGCACCATCACCATACTTTGAAGAACTTGAAAAAATGGTACTTCATTTCATAAGGATCCAGGAAAAAGCTCAATAGCCAATATAATTTTAAGAAATAAAAACAAATCTGGAGGAATCATGTTACCAGACTTCAGGTTATACTACAAGTTTATACTGATCAAAACAGCTTGGTACTGGCACAAAAATAGAGATATTGATCTATGGAATAGAACAGAGAACCTAGAGATGAACCCAGCTACATATCATCATCTGATCTTTGATAAACCAAACAAAAGCATACCCTGGAAAAGAATCGCTATTTAATAAGTACTGCTGAGAGAACTGGTCTACCACATACAGAAGACTAAACTCGGACCTTCATCTCTCACCACTGACAAAAAATGACTCTTGCCGGATAAAAGATTTAAATTTAAGACACGAAACAATAAAAATTCTAGAATAAAGTGAAGGGAAATCTCTTGACAGAATTGGCCTGGGAAAATATTTAATGAAGAAGAACCCTTGCCAAATGTAGCAACACAAAAAAAATAAAAAAATAAATGGGACATGATCAAGGTAAAAAGCTTCTGCACAGCCAAGGGTACCACAGCTGAAGCAAACTGACAGCCTTCAGAATGGGAGAAGATATTTGTCTGCTATAAATCTGACAAAGGGCTAATAACTAGAGTCTACAGGGAACTCAAATTAATCAATGAGAAAAGAGCCAACCATCCCATTTGTAAGTAGGCAAGAGATTTGAAAAGAAACTTCTTTGAAGATGACAGATGAATGGCCAACAAAAATATGAAAAAATGCTTATTCTCCTAAATCATCAGAGAAATGAAAGTAAAAATCATTCTAACATACCACCTAACTCCAGTAAGATTAGCCCACCTCACAAAATGCTGAATTTATAGATGGCTGATGTGGATGTGGAGAGAAGGGATCACTTTTGCACTGCTGGTGGGATTGCATCTTAAAGCAACCTCTTTGGGGAAAAGTATGGAGAATTCTCAAAGAACTGAAAGTTGACCTTCCATTCAATCCCTCATCCCATTACTAGGTATCTATACAGAAGAAAAAAAAATCATTTCACCACAAGGACTTTTGCACTAGAATGTTTATTGCAGCTCAATTCACAATTGCCAAGATGTGGGATCAACTCCATTGCCTGTCAACCCCTGAATGGATCAATAAACTGTGGGGTATGTACACCATAGAATACTGGTCAGCCATAAAAAGATGGAGACTCTGCATCTTATATGTTTACCTGGATGGAGTTGAAACACATTCTTCTTAGTAAAGTACCACAAGAATGGGAAAAAAATGTATCTAATGTACTCAATACCAATATGAAACCAATAGATAAACAAGTACAAGCCCATATGAAAGAAAAACACAAGTACAGTCTATGGAGAGGAAGGAGAGAAGAGGCAGGGAGGAGGGATGAGGAGGGAGGGTGCTTGTGGGATCTCATCAGATGAGCACAATGTGAGGGTGTGCAGCACACCCCCTGCGTGAAGGGGTCAAGTGTAATTTGAACTTTACCTTAGAAAGGAAAACAATGTAACCAAAGCATTTCTACCCTCATATCAATCTGAAATATAAGCAATTAATTCGTTAAATTCCATTGACTTCTATTCTTTATCGTTTTGTTCCTTCCTCCTGCTTCATGTTTACTTTGCATTTTCATTCCCAGTTTCTTAATATGGAAGCTTAGATTGACTTGAGCTCTTGCTTTTCTCTAATGCAAACATTAATGCTACAATTTCCCTCTGAATGGCATTCAATAGGGGAGAGGGGAAGGTGTGACCTGGTCCCATCCTGAACATAACTAGAAAGAGAGAGTGCAGGGAGAAGGAGGGAAGGCGGGAGAGGTAGAGAGACCGATAGAGGTGGAGTTAAGTGAGGCAGCAAGCATGGTGAGATAATCCCAGGCTTTGGGATGGAACTGGCTCGGATTCCATCCACTCTCTGCCTAACCAACTTCGGGCCATTGGAAAAGTTCTTAGGATCCTCAGCTTCCCTACATGACTGATATGAACTGAGATGAGGACTCACGTGTCCCGTGCCTTCATGGGGATCTCTGGACGGTGACGCAGGGTGCCTGGGCACATTCCTGCTTTATGTGTGGCTGTCCTTTCCTCGCTCACAATCTAGTGTTCTCTGTAGGTCAGAGCCTTGGCTTGACAATCATCCACATCACCGTGGTCCAGGGCTGATCTGGCACCAGGGCCCGTTGCCCTTGACCTTGACCTCTGCTACTTGCCTATTTCTGTAATATGCAGATGTACTTAGCATTTATTACCTGCCTACTCCAGGCCAGCCGTTGTGCTTAGTTCTTCCCCATGTGTTAGTCTTTAATGCCAAATACATTCTTGAGGGATACATTATTACTAGCTTTTTAGAAATAAAAACAGACAAACTCTAGTTAAGGTCAGACAAGTCGTATGGTATAAAGCCAAGATTCAAAGCCATGGCAGCTTAATTCCAGGCACTTCCCAGTACATTACAGCCAGTCCTAATTTTTTACTCTTTACCTGCCTGGATGTCTCATTGTCAGCCTACCCATGTCCTCTAATAGCTAGAAGGTCTCAGCACAGGGATGCTCACTCCGCTGTGGACACCCATCTGCCTTTCCCACTCCGGCTCCAGTCCCCGGGCCCCCATCCACTGCCCCAGACATAAACGTGTCAGACACATGAGAACAGCGGGCACTGGGAATCCAGGTATGATCTAATTAAACACATCACTCACTCCCTAGAAAAATATGTTTAAAAAAAAAAAATTCCTAAAAGCAAACTATTTTCAATGAATTAAATTAGGGATGTAAATTCATAGATAAATGGAGAGCTATGTCTTACTGAACATTACCTACCATTTGAGTATCGAGTCAGGGACAAATCCATCTTGTCTAAAATACAACGTCAGTTCCTCTCTTTCCTCCATGCACTGTGGGCCTCGCAGGGCCACACGTCCTTTGCCACTTGCTTTTCCAGGAGTCTGTAAGCCCTTGGCCCTCCTCCTCCAAGACAGACATAGGAATTATGCTCTAAGCATCTTATTTCCACTCTAGTCACCCCCGCAGGCTCTCTACCTCCAATTAAACCCCAAATGCCTCAAATAATAAGAGTCGAGTTTTTTCAGGGGGAGCTGAGAGCAGCTTCCACTTGAATGGGAAACAGGTGTAAACATCAAGGACCTTGGCTGAGTTTGCTACTCCCTGGTCATGAATCGGCACATGACTTACAGCAAGTCCGTCACCCTCCCTGCTGCTAGCTTGTCTGGTTAAGGGTTGGGCTTAGATGACCAGAGGGTTACTGATGGTACATACCTCCCAGGCTGCTCTACAAACAGTGTGGCTGTACAAACACTTCTGTAAGTAGAGTGAGGAGCCCCTCTTTCCACTCGACTATGATTGAAAAATTAGATTGAAATTTGGCTACTGAGAACCTAGGTCCCAATTTGGTTTTTGTCAAGTCAGCATTCTGCAAAGTGTTTATATTCTTAGTCCGGCCCAAGCAATGGAGCCTGTGATGGACTTGAACTGTGCTGGACTGAGATCTGTGTCCTCGGAAAAGAAAGAGAGAGAGAGGAAGAGTGGTTTTCTTCAAATGTTGCTGAGCATGGAGTGTCCTCTCATCTACCCCTACTAAACCCTTTCTTCCTGGCCCCAGGGGCTACTAATTGCCATTTAAGTGAGTCCCACTTTTCAAGAAGCTCTGGTTTACACTACCATCATCCAATTTATTTCTTCACTACAATTTCTAAGAACTCACCTTAGCCCCACTTTCTCCTGATAAGCAGTAAGAGAAAAATGCCCTAGTAGGAAACAGATGACTAACAGACCTTTATTTTCCTTGCTTGCTGTATGAATTTTAAGGAAGATAATATTGATTGAATACCTAATGGTATACCTATTTCATATATAAAATACACTGAGCAGGGGGAGAGGAATCATTTGGGAATGTAATTATGTTTTCAGGCAAACCAGACCCAACTGAAAGAAGCCCCAGAACCATGAGAAATAAATTTCTACTGTTTAAACCACTGGCCTCACACTGGTATTTTGGTGGTATTTTGTTGTAGCAGCTGGAGCAGACTAATACGTGGGGAATTCAGTAGGAGGCGAAGGTTCATGCTCCAAGAATGATGTGAAAGCCAACAGCAGACTCTTCCTCAAGTAGAAAAGTTTCCAAAGTTCATGGTTTCCGATGATGGGAGGTCCAAGAGAAGAGAGAGTTCTTTGTGTCCTGACTCAATTGCCTGGGGCCCAGTCACCCAGCTGGTGCTGACAACAGCCACCTTGTTGAGAAGCTGGGCAGAAGTCCAGGCTCTGTGTCACACCCCGGATATAGCGACACACCCACAGCCCGCCTGGTCAGGCCTGGGGCAACCATGGCCCCAGCATGGTAAGCAGCTGTTTCCTCTTCCTCCTCTTCTCCCCGACCTCCCTCCACTGTCTGTATGTCCTGCCTCTTTGCACCTGTGCAGCAGGCTCCTCTCTCTAAGTGACCTTTGCATGAAGCACAGCATTTGCAGCTTTCTCAAGAGAGCTGGTCTGTGTGTCCATTGGTGTGAAGACAGAGCAGCCTGTCTCCCTGGGATCCCCTCCCCCAGCTCTGTATCTACACCCAGTATACACGCCCACAGCACTTTGGGGGCAAACCAAATAGTGAACTGGAAGGATGATCTGCTGTGGTCTGATGTTTATCCCTCCCCCAAATTCTTATGCTGAAATCTTAACCCACTACGGGAGGGCATTAGCAAGTGGAGCCTCCAGGAGGTGACTACATCTCAAGCCTCCATGATGAAATTATCACCTTTCTAAGAAGAGCCGTGTGTGAGTCTGCTTCTCTTTGTGCCCTCTGCCATGTGAAGACATGTGAGGAGAAGCTTCAGGGTCGGGGTCTTTCCTGAAGCCCTGGCACCCTCACCTTTAACTAGGAGGGGCCTGTAACTACCCTCCACGCTCACGGGAAGATGAACGAGTGACTCCAGGAAGCCTGCCTGGACGCCTTCTCTGTTAGAGCCACCAGCCCTGGTACATTATTATCTCTTTCCATCAAGCCAAGTGTGTGCACACTTCCCAGGTGCAGAGAATCCTCCTGGTTACCAGGCAATAGACTCAGATCCTTGGGGGTAAACAAACCTGGGGAAATGTCCTTCTGTCTTCATATTTTCCTTAACACCTGCTTCCCCTCCTCCTGCCCTAACCCTGGTGTCATTCCACATTCAACCCCATCCTCACCCGCTTGAGGAGCTCTGTCAACCTGCATCTGGTGCTCTTCCGCCATCCTTCCCAGAAACTCTGGTGCTTCCCCCACTTTGTGCGCGTGACCTGTCTTTGTCTGCTTTCCTCGCTCCAATCTAAGCAAGGTGCAGCCATCACTGTTCCAGGAAACCTTAAATCACACAGTTCAGGGCGACAAATCCCCCCATTGTGATCACCAAGCTGGCTTGCACGCATCACACTCCAGCTTTGCTGAAAAATTGCAAGTGACATTTGCCCTGTTACCTGTCTCTCACCTGCCACAATTGCCACAGACGTGTTCTCTTGCCTGCTTTCTCTCCAGACCTCAGCAAGGTACCAGCACATGTCCCAGGCTTAATAAATGTGCGTTTCAAAATGAATGCAGTAACGGGAATCTCAGAAATCTTCCTGAGAATCCTTCTCGATCTAATGAGAATTCTTCTTACTACAATTGTGAATTTTCCTCTTTCTTTTTCAGTAAATTATAAAATTGGTGCCCTTAGCAGATTGCCTCCCTGATACATGCCTGTCAAGCCTAATCAGTATGAGCGAAGGACCAGTCTGTGCTCGGCCAGGAAGCAAGACTGAGTTTCTAGGTCCTACTCAAAGGGCCAGGATAGCGTCTTACCTTGAGTAATCACATTTTAAGTTGAGCAATGCTGAGACGCGGATGTATTTCAGGCAGAAAATGGGATTTTCATAACCTCAGACTGAAAGATTTATCCTTCCTCAATCTTTATGTCTACCTAAAAGGGTGATGAGATATTTATTGTTGACATGATAGGTTGCAAATGATAAATCTGTAATTTTAGCCCTGCCAAAAATTTGATGACCTACATTTTGTTTACTTGGTACTTGTTTAGTTTCACAAATATTTGCTAAACATCAGCTACCATATAAAATAGGAGCATCAGGTAAAATACCAGCTAAAAATATCGGATAGAGAAGGGATGAGATAGCAAATAAAGACATTCCCTCCTCCTTCCAGAACATACTATCTACTGGAGTAGCAGACATTAACCAAGAATCAGCCAATGACCCAACTTTAAAAATAAGAATAAACAGAATTAATTCTACCTTAGTTGGATGAAAACTCATGATACTATGACAATGCTTACCGAAAACTGAAATTGTAGCTGAAGGTTTTTTAGTGGGTGTTTTATCTCTTCTTCTGTAGGGTGATCATGTAGTTTTTATACTGAACAGAGTGGTAATTATGAACACTAGGTAGACGCACTGAAGACATTTATAAAGAGAATACAAAGTAACTTGCATGGTTCGCACAGGAACACACGCAGGTGCCTGCAAAGTCTGCGGAAATCTGAAGAAGGTCGGTAGATTGTATCAAGGATACTATACTCCTGTCTTGAGTGATGCTTCCATTGGGAGGAGCACATTCGAGATCCCTCTGCACTATTTTAACAGATATTCAAATTATTTTGAATTGTGTCATAATTATTTCAAAATGAAAAGTATGCATGCTATAAATACCACAATCTAAAATTGTTTCTTCATATAAAAGACGGGGAAAGATGCCAAAGCGAATGTGGTTTTATTAAAATGCTGGAATTGTGGTCTTAGCCCCTTTAAAAATATATTCGCATTTTATGCTATCTTTTCCACACTATTTAAATACTATTTTGATGAAATTTAGCCAATATTTAAAAGACAATATAGTTTAACAACATGTATCCCTTAGAAAAGAGTCTGTTTTAAACATTTTCTTCCTAAATATCAGGGAAAGGAAGCCACAGACTCGCCCTGCACAAAATTCAATTATTTTAATTATCTTGGTATACCTTAACTGCTCGTTTTGTGGTTTTAGGAATTAAAATGAATGTCAACATCTCCCTATTAATAGAATTGTCATTTTAACTGTTAATAGAATTATTTTGTTTCTGTATTTTAAAACACTTTTTTCTTTCATATATTTATTATGCATGTATCAGCATTATTTAAACCGTAAAAATCTATAGTCAACAATATCACCAGACTTTCCACATGCTAAATAATCTATTAGTTTTTGTACTTTAAATCTAACAGGAATATTTACTCGGAACACTTCTGCTACAACATTTTATATACATATTAATCAGCCAAATGAGTGCTAGTAATAGATCACTTCACTTCTCATAAAACGAACAAAACTGTCTGTCTCTTATGGCCAGGCTGCCCCAGGTGTGATCCTGCTTGAGTAACCACAGGTGGGGGGAGGGCGGCCCAGCTCCTTGCCCCGTTCTCTTTACGGGCACTTTCTACAGCCTGGGGACCTAGTAATGCAGTGACGCACTGAAGCCTTGGGAAACGCACTACAGGATTTCACCACCATGTGCCCCAAACTTTCATTTGCTCATTCCCTTCTGAATTGAGGAGCTCATGACCTTAATAATAGTAACAACTGTAACAGTGATTACGACAGACACTTATGGGGTGAAATCCTTAGGTTCACAAGAAAGTGCTGCACACCTCATTGCTGGATGTCACTGCAGACACCAGATGGCCAGTACGGGTACTTCAAAGGTGGCCTTAGTGATAGTCAGTGACAAAGTACGCGGCACTTTTTCTGAGTTCTCCAACCTAATCGTCCGACCTCCGACGATGACGGCTCTGAGGACCCTTCCAGAAAGCGTTCCAAAATTGCTTTGCAAGGTGGAGTAAGTGCTGGCGTCGGGGCACAGCTTCCAAGGGCAGCACTTTGAAGGCGGCCACGGTGATATTCAGCTTCGGGGCATGTGCTATGTTCTCTAGGAGGAGTTATCAAACTTAAGACTTGGAGACCCTGTGCATGCCTCTGAAATCTAAAGCGGAATAATGTGGGTTCTTCAAGTTAGGTTCTGGTCCTTACGAGTGAACTGCATCTGAACTGGCCTCCTGTGTCCGTGGAATGGCGTGCCCCCACTGCGCTCTGCCGGCAGGGTACCTCCCCAGGTAAAGGCTCTGGGGATTCCTGATGGCTCTTTTATCTGATTATTTAATTTTATGCCCCCCCACCTTGGTGTGGCACTCAGTGTAATATGTGTCATCACAAGTACAAAACGACAAAATAATGTTCATAGCAAATAACATTATTTGATGATGGTTCTCCTATATAACAGTTTGCAAAAATGTATTCTACTATGTGTTTTTTGAGACGTGACTGCCTTGTTATTTGGGAAAATATTTGTGTTATGGTACCCACTGATGACAAAGCTGTATTCCAGAAGGGCATAGTATGGGCACGCCCTCCATTGGACCTTCATCTCAAAACAATTCACAGCAAAATTAATGCAACGTAAGAAGCAACTCGTAAGTCAGAGCAACCCCATTCTTCAGCAGGAGGTCTAATGCCTAACAGAGACAGAAAGCCCCAAGTAAATGTGAGGAGCCGTTTCCAGTGATTCCCTTCGAGGGACTTACAGAGCTCGGAGCTTGCAGACAAGTGGCCCCAAACCTCCACCTTGGACTCCACAGAACTATCTAGGAAAGGCGGATTGTTGTTTACCTAATAAATAAATATCATTTTCTCATACTATTGGTGACTGTGTATGAGAAATACCATCCCTAAATGTCTCCTGTGGCTTTCTTCCCTGGACCCTTCTCTCTGCCCGTCAGATTCTTGTCCAAACGTCCCCTCCGGCAGCTGTCACCCTCTAGATTTGCAGAGATGAGCTCAGTGACTGGGCATCCAGTGGAAGTCAGAAGAAAGCAGATTTCCACAGAGAGCGCAGGGAGATGACAGGTTTCTTTGGTCGATGTTTTCTATTTTGTTTTACCAGGGCCAAGCAACTCACTTGGTGGACATAACAGCCAATCTGGCCTCCGCACAGACGATCCAGATGGCTGCTAGGAGTTGAGAGGAGGTGGCCTTTTGGAAGCGCAGTCCAGCTCTCTTATTAAAGGCAACCTTTCCCCATTGCCTGCAAGCCACATGGTCTCTTTGAAGGACTGTGTGTTTAAAAATTTGGACGAGTACACGATTGTTCACTTTTAAAAATTAAGTGTTATGTAGAAATATAGTGAGCGCTCAGCAGTGAAATATTGTCTAGTTTTTCAGTCTTCCTAAAGCAAAGGGCTTGTGAACTTGAAGCATGTGTTATGTTGATTAATGCAGAGCTAATCCTGGCTCTGGCCTAACTAGCTGTGTGGCCTCAGACATCTCTTCCCTGGATTTTATTTCTGTTCCTGTCCCACCCACCAATATAATGACTTTTCCATCTTACCTAAGCACCTCACATGCAAAAATGGCCATAACTTTTGCAGTTTGAGGTGGGACAGCAGAACTGGCACACATCTTTTTTCTTCTTTATGATTTCTTTCTTTATGATTCTTTTTTATCTTAGATCTCAGTAACCTCAGTATATAATACTTTTTTCTTATTAAGTTAAGAACTTTCACCTTTTCACATAAAGGAAATACTTTGTAGCTTCTTTCTTGGAATGTCTGAATTGCCAGCATCACTACTTTAGTGCTTCAAGGTCATTATTAAGTGAAATAAGGGAGATTAAATAAGGCACTGTGATGCCCCAGAAGGCACCTGATAAGCACATTGGCTACAAGCGACTCACAGGAGAGGAGAAAAGCAATAGAAGTGGTTCATGTCTGTAAACTCAGCACTCCGGGAGGCAGAGGCAGGTGGATCACCTGAGCACAGGAGTTTAAGACCAGCCTGAGCAAGAATGAGACCCCGTCTCTAAAAATAGCCGGGCACTGTGGTGGGTGCCTGTAGTCCCAGCTGCTTGGGAGGCTGAGGCAAGAAGATCACGTGAGCCCAAGAGTTTGAAGTTGCTGTGAGCTATGGCACCATAGCACCCACCCAGGTTGACAGGGTGAGAGTCTGTCTTTAAAAAAAAAAAAAAAAAAAAAAGATTCTGTGTAAAGAGAAGATTTATGTCATGGGGGGGAGGGCAGAGTGGAAGAGCATGACATTTGATCACGCTACCCAGAACAGCATGTGACTTAAAACTTACAAGTTGTTTATTTCTGGAATCTTTCACTGAACATGAAGTTCAGACTGCAGTTGACCATGGGTAAGCGAAATCCAGGAGGTAAGACCAAGAATGAGGGAGGACTCTCGCATCGGATGAGTGTCAGAAACTGCTGGAGGCGTGTCCACGTGCTCCAAGAAGAGAACGGGAAAGGACATAGAGGTTCCAAAGCACTAATCAGAGAACTCCATGGGCACAGCAGAAACGGCTAGCACACAACACAAGGCCTCGACTGAGCCAGCGGGGCGAGGGGCGGAGGTGGAATGGATAAAGGATCAAAGACTGTAGGAAGAAATTCACCTGATGTTTGGTCATGTAAACGGGCCTTAGTCCAATCCAGCTGGTGTGCTTATGAGAGGAGGCTGTCAGGACCCAGATGTGCCCAGAGAGGTGACCACGTGAGGGCTCCGGGAGAAGACCCTGTGTGTAAGCCAAGGACAGAGGCCTCAGGCAGAACCTGCCAATATCATTCTCTTGTACCTGTACTCTCATGCTCACCTCCCAATGTCTTAATCCTGGACTTGCAGCCTCCGGAACTGTGAGCAAATAGATTCCTGCTGTTTAAGCCACCGGCCTTGGTACTTTGTTATGGCAGCCCAAGCAGATGAATACGCTGGCCTAGGGTCGAAATGCTGACATGCAGGTGCTGACACCGGGTTAGCAGGCCCAAGAGAGTATCAGCATCACCTGTGCAAATTAAACTGTGAAGCCTCAGGACAATGCACGGTAGCACACACAGGACCAGAAACAGTAAGGGAAGCCAGGGGACAGCCTTTGTTGTGAGAAGAGTTCATGGATTAAAACCACGTTCTCAACCATGGTTACATACTTGAATCAGTTAGGGAACTTTTATAACCCTTGACATCAGGTCACACTCCAGACCGATGAAATCAGAATCCCTGGAGGGCGACACCCGAGCTCAGTGACGATTTCAGATCTGTGCGAGATTCAGACACACAGCTGGAGGTTGAGAAGAACTGGTGTGAAGAGACGACGGAACCTGTGCTCGTGTGTCAGTAAGTTACATTTCATTTCATCTCTTGGCCATTATTCTTACCCTCTGAAACGTTTATACATCATGGCCTATTTTGATTTTGAATTTTATTTAATGCAACACGTAATAGATTCATTGCGAGAGTTGTAGAGAAAGGCAATTTTTTTCTTACTTTCAGTGTAAGAAAAAGGGAGCAAATGACTGGATGAAAACAAAAATAAAACAGGTAGACAAAACAAACAATACAGGTGGCATGGCATTTGGTTAGGTCTTCGTTTCTGACAATAGCACACAATTCCTTGTTGGTGACATAACTTTTGCCCTTTTTCCTACCTCAACTCTTTAAGCCAGTAGCTGCTTTCAGCTGAGTCCGTAGGTTATGTGTATCTGAGTTCTTTCCCTTTTAGGCTGTGTCATAGTACCTCGAAGTAGAAAAGGCAATTTGAATTTGCTCTAAACCTAATTAAAATAATGGCACCGGTACAGTTTTTACATTTGGGCAGATTTTAAGGCATTTATTTCTGTGTTTTGTCTGACACAATGAATCCCAAGGGCTGCCGTAGACAGAGACTAGTCTGACTTAGACCCTCCCTTTGTGGCATTAAGTGTTTCTAATCTGAAGGGGAAGTTTCAGGAGGGGGAGCTAGTTAGCTAGCTGATTAGAGATGGAGACCAAAATTTCTCAGAAGGGAAACACTTTAAGAGTTTAAAGAGAACCCTAAGAAAGCTGTGTCCAATATGAGCACCCTGGGAAGTCCTGTCCCATCCTCTGGCTTCCCAGTACAGCAAGGTGCTTATCAGATTTCTCATGGCAGCCCAGCGTGGTAGCTGATTAAGGCTTGACAAGCAAAAGGCAAACAGGATTTTCAATCAGCATCTCCCAGAATGGAGCTACAGTAAAGTCCAAAGAATGACCATTACACCAAGTCATAAAATTCAGAGCAACTTGGGGAATAGGACGCAAAGCTCCCTGTGGTCACAGCCTCTGGACCTGGTTAGAGAAAATCTGTAGGTAATTTGACTACATCATCTCCAAAAGCAGATTTCTAACACCTCCGGGCTGCCTAGCTCATGTCTGCTAACATGTTGTATTTCATAAGATGGAATCATGAGCAAACCACAGCTTGTTCATTCACTCTAAGAGGTGAGGATTCCAAATTTACGGTCACGACTTTTTCTTTTCTTTCCTTTCTTTATTCTTCTCCTTGCTTCCGACAGTCTCTAAACCAATTATTGCCTCACTTTCTCCCTCTCTGACTGAATTCTCTTTGAACAAGATCAAACATAATTTCTGTTGTGTTTTTTTGTTTGTTTGTTTTTTCCTATTCTCCTTTGGTTAGACAGTAGACTCCCACGCACACGGACTCCTGGGCAAGGGCAGCCTTCAGACACAGGAGGGCCAGAGCCAGCCTCAGCCTCGGCCTCCCAAACCAAGATCCTCAACGGGGAAGAGCAACACCAGGGTGTGTGCAATTGTTGTGTTTGTGTGCAACTTCAACAGGGCACACTAACAGCTTATGGACAGGTATCTAATGAAAATAGACACCCTCAATGCATTCAGTGCGTGCTGAATATTTGATATGAGCTTGGGAATTGTGTGGGTTCAGCGTGGTTCATGGGTATCCATGTGTGCTGTGCACACACCCTCCTTACCATGCCTTAGAGCTCACAGAATGATCTCGGCACCTTTTCTCACTTGACCTAGAAGAGGGAATAAAGCACAACACGCATTTCAGTCTATGTGGGCCCATCCTTGGCGGCCCTTGAGCTGAGTTGGGATATGGAGTGTGACAGCTTATGTTGGCACCTTGGCTTGGCAGTGTCAAAGGCTGAGGTTTAGCATCCCAAAGAGCCAGATTTGAGCCACTCCCTAACCATGCTGCCCTTGCACACAAGCCTGAATGCATCTCTGAAATGAGGAAAAATTATCTCTTAGAATTATTTGCATTGATATAGTATGTGTAAGATAGTAGCCGTTATATGCATGAATGTATGTGCTATTTAATGGAAACATAATAATTGTGAAGCACTTTAAGATGTACATTGTCTAGAATCCCTGAGCCATTGGGGCTGTCCCCTTGCAATCCCGAAGAGCCCACTTCTAACATTATTTTACTGGGGAGGCTGGTCAGTGTAGGTGGCCTTAGCACAGTGGTGGGTGGTTACTGGGAAGCTCCTGTCCAGGGCTAAGATTTGTCACACAAATGTCTACTGAGCACTCTTCATAGATTCAAAGGCAGAGAACTGCATGCTGTAGGCAAGGGATGGGAAATAAGGGGAAGAAAAATCGAGCCCCACTCCACACCTGGGAGGCCTTTCCAGCTGGAAGCAGCCCTGTTGGTTGGAGGAGGGGGCAGGATGTGCCAGAGCCTGAGGGCAGGTGGGGGCTGCCTCAGTGTGTCTCACTGGAGTTACTGCAGCTCTTGGCTCATGATGGATTTTAGAGAGAAAGAGACAAGATAAAGCACTTATCATACTTGCTGGTAAACTTACTGGACCCAGCTTCCTCCTCTGTAAAATGGCAATTTTAATCATATTACAATTTCTAAGGGGGTAGTGACAATTAAATTGAGGATATAAACCACCTACACAAATCTCACCTTTCATTCTTCCTCTTACCTTTTTCCTTCTTCCTTCCATTTCCGCCTCTGTCCTGTCATATTCCTGGGCCACTCAAAGCCAAAGGCCTCCGGAAAGTACTATAATTGTATGATTTCTAGGATGGTTCTGAGCATGACCGATGTCCCAGAGAAAGTGACCATTTCAGTTTGTGTAAAATGTGGGGGTGGGGCACATGGAGGGACATGGCGGTGCCCTCCTCAACCAAGCACTGGCTGTCCCTGGGGCTGGGGGCCTTGGTGAGCAGCCCTTTGAGGGATTACCTGGGGACAGCCCCAATGGCTCAGGGATTCTGCCAACTCAGAACCCTGGAGCATGATCCATGACAGGGCCTGGGTGGGGGTGGTAAAGCTCAGGCCATCTCACCCTGACTCAGACACTCCTCTGAAGGGCCCTGGGGGCTTCAGAGCTTCCCATAATTTAGATGAGTCCATCTGGAGCACCCTCCTCCTTCCTACCTCTCCCTGCCACTGTGTTGGTCCCAAGCAGCTCCTGGATAAACACTCCTTATTTTAAACTTTTATCTCAGGGTCAGCTTCCCCAGAGCCCAGCCTACCACACGGGGCTCAGGAACCCAGCCTTTTTGCACACATCCATTCTTACCTCGTGTAGTTGTAAGCAGATGTGCACGTACAGAGGGTGGCAGCTGAATCCGAGGTCTCTGATGAGCTGTGTGAAAACTGCAGCACACAGAATTTCTTCTGACAAAAGTCCTGGTGTACTGTGAGGGTGCTAGATGGCTTTGATGCTTTCCTGGGGTCACAGGACCCTGCAGGCATGAGCAGAACTATAAATACATTTCAGAGACTTTTCTGCAGGCCTCCTTCGTGCCGCTTGACTCTGGGGTCCTCATGCTCCTTTGAGTTTTTCCTATGGGATAAATGAGTGAGGGTCTCCAGCCCTATTGTCTACAGGGTCTTATACACATGAGTCAAAATCCATTGTTAAGATAAACTTGGAAAACTATTAAGAGACATCACCAGGCGGTGCCTCTGCCGAGGCCTGCTCTGATGAAGCTGATGAAGTGACTTCCTCTACAGCGAGCTGAGCATCCCAAGTCCAAGAATATGAACTCCAAAATGCTCTAAAATTCAAAAATTTTTCTGCACTGCCATGATGCTCAAGGCCCAGAGAGAGGAAGTGGCAGCAGTGTGACTGTGGTATGCCTCTAGATGGTCTAGCTGGGGTTACTTCTTCACATCCATGATATAACTACTCTCCATAACAACAGTCCCTTCTCCGAGGGCGCTCGTGAGGATTCAAAGTATTATATGTAAACCAACCAGCAGTTCTTGGTGCGTGGGAAGAGCCTAGGAAAGGGTAGCCATAGCATATTCTTGTACTTGGAAAGTTCATTAACGTGTAACATTTAGCAAATGACTAGCTTATTTCCGTGTATGACTTTGAGAAATGGGTGATGCCCCAGTGGCCTGAATTCAGGAAGATGCAAAGCTGGAGGGCAGAACAAAACTTTCAGGGTCCCCAAAGTGAAATTGTTTAAAGGCTAAATCACCCCAGCACTGCATGCAGCACTCATTAAAGTTAATGGCCGCGGCTCATGTGTTAGCACACCTCCCCTCCAGGGGGACGGGCAATGGCAGCTATTCCAACCCTGAGCCCGTGCAGCTGAGCCTCTGCTCCTGAACGACCAGAGGAGACATTGCCTTCTTAGGAAAACACACATTCTGTCAGCCCAGGGCCCTGCCAGGAACACAGATCTCTAAGATGTAATATATAAATACATTCTTCTGATATCCATCCAATAGACTGAGTGACATTAGGAAAGGAATGGTCATCATAAGTGATATTTACTCAGAAATGTATACTTTCAAAGCATGCTGCCCTGGACACTGCTTCTCCCAGCAAGACTCTTTTGAGGTACATTATTTTTTAAATTTAAGCACTGATTAATTTACTTTTATTGTCTTTGACTCATAATTACTTTACAGAAAATGCAGTTTTAGAAAATGCAACATTAACTAAACAGGACTGGTGTACACAGTAATGAACCCAATGAAGATGATTTTTCTGACTTGCTCAGCGAATGTTCCTCAGTGTCTCTAAATAAGATGGAACAACATCCATGGCTTTGGGCTCCTCTAAAGAGATGAGTGTGTTATTCTTGCTTCGATCCAAACATTTGTCACTGTTTTCCTGTCTTCCCCTTTTGCTGCCAAATTCAACCTAACCTTTAGAATTTTTGTCTCCAAAACAGAGAAGGTAGATGATTCTCATGGGCCATGTTTGCATGAAATACCTACTATGCACACTGTGCTGGGAAAACAGGAAACAAGCAACACCCAGTATCTTTTCCTTAGTGTGTCAAGAGAACCAGCAAGGATGGCATAGGTGGCATCTGTATACTTGAGCGGTTGGGCTATTACTTCATGAGTAACAGATGAGAATGTTGAGGTTTAGAGAAGTTAAGGACCTTCCCTGGGTCCACAGTTAGCAGATACAGAGCTAGAATTCCAGACCAAGTCAAAAATTCCATGCTAAAAATGCCTATGTGTGTCCCACCTATCCCTGAGCCCTTCATCAGACAGGAGTGAACATTATACAGACCCGGCTGTGGGACCCTGGAGGATCTCAGAGCCAGCTGTGATCTTATGTCTTAAGGAAGGGAGCCGTTCCTATGTCATATAAGAATGCATTTTCAATAAGGATACTTCTTTTTCTGTTATTATTTGTTTTAAAATCATTACTATCATTGTAACACCAGACTCTCTTTTCTTTTCTTTCTTTCTTTTTTTTTTTTTTTGTTGTTGTTTTGCAGTTTGTGGCCCAGGGCCAGGTTTGAACCCACCACCTCCGGTATAAGGGGCCGGTGCCCTACTCCTTTGAGCCACAGGCCCTGCCCTCTTCTTTTCTTTCTTTTTTTTTTATTAAATCATAAAGAGGTAGATCATGTATACATTAATGCATTTATGGAGTACGATGTGCTGATTTCATATATAGTTTGGAATGCTTACATTGTACTGGTTAATATATCCCTCACCTCATTTACTTAATTATTGTGTTAAGACATTTATACTCTGCTCTTAGTAGAACCCAATATGTACCCTTGCAATATACACCATAGGTGTGATCCCACCATTTACCCTCCCTCCATCTGACCCCCCCATGTCCGCTCCTTCATCCTGGACCATAGTTGTGATCTATTCTTCATATGAGAGTGAGTGATTGTAAATTGGTTTCATAATAGTACTGAGCACATTGGATACTTTTTCCTCCAGTCTTGAGATACTTTACCAGCCTCTTTTAAGAACACATTTTCACTCTTCATTGCCAATTCCAAACATTTTAATTTTCTACCAAGACGCCGTTCCTGCAGTTCCTGGGCACTCTTCACACAGCAGTCCACACTTGCAGTGAAAAACTTACTGAAATTGAATTGCAATAAAAACTATGATTCCTGCTGTGTGACATGTTTTTAGACATTTTTGATACGTTTTGAAAATCTGGCATCTTGAACTGGCTATGAATTTCTTTCCCTGGGAGCAGGTCTGGACCAAAGAGAAATAAGAAAAGCTGGAGAGAAGATACCAATGGCCAAGACTGAGCAACAGAGCTCTGGACTCAGCCCCTGGGTTCAAAACACAGCTCTGCCATGGACTAGCTGTTCCCCTGGAGTATCTACCCAACATCTTCACCTTCAGGCTTCTCACTGCTACTTTGATATAGTGACTGTTGTGCTAGTACCTAGCTATGATGAGAGCAGTTATCAATGGTAGGAAATCAGTTATTGTTACTGTTCAGTGTTTTGTGCATCAAGACTTAAGCAGGCGACATTTCAAAAGACCAAAATTATCATTTTGATTTGATTCCTTTTGCTACATGGACATTTGAACTATGCCCCCACTTTCAAGGAAAGGTAGAGATTTCAGAAAAGAACTAAATGCTATTTATCTGTATTGTCTGCATCTCCCACATGAAGAGACATGTGTCCTGGGGGAATAGTGGTGGTTGTAAATGCAAATGTGTCTAAATCCATCGACAGCTCCACTGGTGGCTGGCTGTGCCACCATGTGCAAGCCCCTTGGCCCCTCTGTGATTGGGGTTACCTTTATCAGATACGCAATAGCAACCACCTCACCAGATCGTTCTTATGAGTAAGATAAAAGTTATAGGGGGGAGGAACCAAGAAGGCAATCTGTAGCCAGCTTTCCACAGAGGTTCCCATCCAAAAGGAACATTAAAGGACAGAAACTCAGCAAGAAAGTCGATGGTTTGGATCTGAGCCAAAAGAAAAGGTCAAAGAGCGCACATCAACCCTGCTGGGGAGACCTGAGACCCCGAGGACACAAACAAAAAGGTACAGAGCACATCACCAAGGGGACGGGAGTCCCCTTCCCCATGAAGGAGGTTCTCAGTATACGCCATACCTCCATACAAACAAGCCAGCAGAGTCCGGACGTCCTCCCATCCTACCCCACTGGAGAGACCTTCTAAAAACCAAACCTCCTTCCCCTTCTAGGGTGCCACGGCACTCTCCAGCCAGGCATAAAACTGTATATACTCTCTACCTGCAAGTCGGAGTTCCTGGTGTTCCCCTCCGCTCTCACCCCAAGGTCTGGAGGCCTGTCCTCCGCAGAGTCCAGATTCTTGGAGATTTTCTTCAGGGGTGTGGACGGACACAGACTGTTGCTGAACTGTGCTGGTTTTCCGGCTCAGAAGTGGTGAGAGGGGAGTGAGCCGAGAGGAGACCTGGCTGGGGGGAAGGTCTCCTGAGGCACAAAATGGCAGCCAGCTCCAGGAACAATAGCAGGAGAGCTGCACCCCTGGGAATGTTTTGAGGAGACATTCCCAGTTCTGGGTGGCCAGGGGAAGCGGGCGGCTTCTCCAGTGCCGGTAGAGGCTTCTCTGGTGCGGGCAGAGCGGACTGGCAACCAAGGCATGTGAAGGATTTGCCTGAGGCAGTAGCGGCTGGGACAGAGTGCAGGGATTAGAATACTCTCAGAGGGGCTGCTTAGCTTATCTGTGGACCAACCTGGCCCTCAGGGGATGAAAGTTGAGACAAAAGGCTGGAACTCACAGACTAGCCAGACCCATTTGCAGCCCCAGTCTGATCAGGGAAAATAGCCTTGACAGAAATAAATTCTGCGAACTTGTTCTGTTCCAGCAGCAACATC
>CAUYRH010033752.1:0-12779 GCA_963574655.1 Perodicticus potto | reverse complement strand
AATTCAAGTGGGGAGAGAGAAGCTCTCTCCGTTTCTCTCCCGGTCTTTCCCCATCTCCTCCTTTAGGCCTTTAGTCTCAGGGTATATATAGGTGTGTGGGTTCCTTGGCCAGGAAACGAATGAATATAGTCCCTTCCGCCGGGGGCAAGGTGAATGAGTGTATCAATGAAGGGTTGCAGTCCATTCATGGAATTGAGGCCTAGGAAGTTCACAAGAAATTGACCTAGGCATAGGAAAGGGGGGTTCCACATTTAGTCCTAAGTGTAAAGTGAAGGAGACACCAAGGCACAGGTGTCTCCTCGGCAGTTGTCCAGCCCTTTTGGCTATTGGAGCCTCTGGTGGGGGTTGGAGGTCCCCCTCCTTGCCTGTCATCCAGCCCGCTGGCTCTTTAGCTGGCTGCCGCAGCACCAACACTGCCAAGGAAGAGGCGGCAGGTCCGCCAGCTCCACTGAGCTGGCTAGGGCGCCAAATGTGACTGCTAGGTGATTTCATTTGGCCTTTTTGGGGGGTTTAAAGAGAGATAATGTGGGACAGTGGGAAAAGCTTGGAACTCAGAGAGAGTAAATCTGCCATGGATACTTAGGTAATCAATTTAGACCTCGTTAAAATGTCCAATCCTCAGCAGAGTGCCTTCCACATAGTATGTGCTCAGTGGAGAGCTAATTTGAAAAGATTAAAAAGAGAAACTTCAAGATCTCATCTAAGAGGCAAATCCAGTAAGTTCTAATTATACTTCCAGGGAATGTATGTGTGTGTTTGTGTGTGTGTGTGAAGACTGGTACATGCGTATGTTGCTATAGGAAGGTTGACCACAAAGTGACATCTGCCCACCTGTCACTAGGGAAGAAAGCAAACAGGAAAAAAAAAGTATTATTTAAAAAGCATAGCAGTCTGGAATCATTCAAGGACAAAAAGCCCCATATATTTTAATAGTTTGTATACAGATCAATATAAACTGATATAATAAAAAACAAATTCACAAAGAAAAGACTAAAATCTATAGGGTATATTATTAAGAAAGGCAGAAAAATTTACATCCCATCTTAGAAATTTATTCAAGAGTTAAGTAGGAATTTAAAGGTGTTAACTAATTAGAAAATATTAATAAATGAAATATACTTCTGTTAAAATGACCTATTACTATACATGTATTTCTCTGGTAAAATGTTGGCTCAGTAAACAAACACGAGGGATCTATACACAGACACAGTGCCTGACCTAGTTGGCTGACGTACAGAAATCTCAGTGTTACCTTGGACTATCTTAGGAGTCTGTCTAGAGTGGCTAATTGGCATATTCCCTTCTGTTATGCATCCCTTCAGTACTTTCAAACAAGAGTCAATTTATAGTCTATTAGTATATAATTGCTGAGATGTTGGGTTGTATTGTACTTTAGAATTGCCTCAATATGCTTGTACTCTGTGTTGCAAATTCATTTTAAGTTTCTACCATCTCTTCCGTTCCCATTACATATTTTTAAAAAGTTACACAGAAAGTCTACTGATAAGTCTACTTGAGAAAGGCACTCAAATACTCTATTTGCTAACTGCTGTTGAAAACATTAAGTTTTATCAATCAATACCTCTGGTTACTTCTTACACAGCCATGGCATATGGAGCCTATGTCCTGGGGGAAAAAAGAAAGAAAAAGAAAAAGAGCAAGGCTTACACATCATTAAGCTCAGCTACTCTTCCAAGAAATTCTTCGTAAGTTAAGGAGCCACTTTCTCGAACCAATGTGACGTGTTTTGCTACTTTTTCCGGTAACTTGCTAATAACCAACTGCGTCTGATCCGAAATTTGCTGTCCCATGATGAAATGGTGTCTTTCAAAATCCAGAAAGAGTGTTGCTTCACATAGTTTCTGTTAAATATATATAAAAATTACTTTTATATATACTATAAAAACAGCAATATACTCATTCTTAAAAAAAATAAAGAACTAGTATACCTTTAAGTGAGAGTTCAGTAAACCCAATGAGTCTACCATAGAATTTATTTAAATGACCATATTTTTAAAGTAAAGATTTATATTTCTATCTTTTCAGATTCATACAGCTAAATGAGGAAACAGGATTCACTCACGTATTATTGGGAGGGTAACAAACCTTGAAGTCCTATAATTTTGCCACATCAAAAACCATTAACACACACACATTCAAGTGATTGTATTTAATAGGAAGCTTTTCTAACTTATAATTTTCCTAAGACTATTTCCCGACTGCTTACATGTCAGATTCCACACTATTTTCTATAGATTGTCATTTAATTCTTACAATAATCCTAAGAGGTAGACATTGTATCTTTCCCTATTTTTCAAATATAAACAGAGCTAAATAACTATATAATCTTAAGTGGTAGAGGTGAACTCTGAAGAAGGTATCTCAGAAGAAATAAGACCTGGTATTCAATGGATCAATAGGGTAACTATAGTTAACATTAACTTATGGTACATTACAATATAGCTAGAAGAAAAAAATTAAAATATTCCTAGCATAAAGATAAATATTTAAGGTGATGGAGATCACAATTACCCTGATTCGATTATATGAATGTCTCAAATTATCACATGTACCCCCAAAATATGTACATCTAATATTCATCAAAAAGTGATGCCCCACTCCCAAAATCTGTTCCCCCAAGAAATTCTACTTTACCCATCAAAGATGATCCTTCTATGTTACACAAGTTAATACCCATATCAGATTAACATAAAGTAGATAAAATAGATTACAGGAAAAGTTTTGGCAGGAAACTTGCTTTGTCATTTAATAAAGTTAAACTTTAAAATACAGAGCTGTTGACCATAAATATGCAAATTTTGCTTTTAGTATCAAAATTTAATGTACTTTATTTCAGATTTATTCTTTTAATTATAGAAGTACAATAACAGTGAGAAAAAAACTCAATAATTACTATTTTGAATGTAAGCTGACTTAGCAATAATAAATATCATATTACAAAGATAAATGAAAATAAATTTGAGAGGATCCAGGTCACTAAAAAGTAAAAATTAAAAAAACTTTGAAGGCAACATTATATGTTTTAAATATAGCCAAGGGGATTTATAGCAACTGTATCCAAAGAGAAACACATTATCTTAGCGTAGAGGTTTCTCCCGCTGGAGTGGAGAACCTGTAGCCTCAAAGCCACATGTGGCCTTAGTCCTTAAGTGCAGCCTTTTGACTAAATCCAAATTTTATAGAACATATCCTTTTATTAATGCATTTGTATCTGTCTTTTATATTTTTATTTTACAAATTAACATATTTAAAATACTAGAGAATAAAGTAAGTTCAGCAAAATAATCCTCTCAGATTGACCGACACAGTTAGAACATTAGTAAGCCCTAAGAGCTGCATTGATGGCTGCTACACTCATGATTTAGTTCTAATTTCCCCCGCCTGACTAGTGCCTTTACCACATGAGGCTGTTTGGTGAGAGTTTATGGGGATTAACTATATCAATTTATGACAATGGTATACTGTGTTTCTGTCTGAGGTAAGAATCTGGGAATAGTTGCACAGTTCAATGGTATTATTTTAATTCTGTCTGCTTAACAGGCCATCACGTCAAAGACCAAGAGAAGGCTGAATGAAGAAAACAGATTTTTAATGAGGATTGGGAACTGCAATATTAACTGTGTTTCTGCCAAAGGTGATTTGCTTGTTTTGGGGTACTGCAATATCAACATTAAAGGAATTCAACGTTCATCAGCATTATAATACTCATAAGGACCACAAATGTTTTAAATCAGAGGGAGAGGTACAAAAGATTATATTGCAGAATTTAGAAGACAAAAAAGCAAAAAACAAAGACAATTCTTTCAGACAGCAGTAAGATGTGGAAATAATGCCACTGAAGCAATTTACAAAGTAGATTATATACTGGGGGGTGGTGGGGGGCGGGAGAGGAAGCCACTCAGTGAGGTAAAAATTGTGAAAGAATGCATTATCAAAGTTGTAGGATGTTTAGGTCCCAGATAAAGTTTCAAAGTATAAACAACTGCCTTCTTCACAGAGAATCATAACTGATCAGCAGTAAGACTAAACTTCAACTTAACAGAACAACTTCATGCAGTACTTCAAAAGAAAAATATACATTATTCAATCTCTTTGGATGAATCAACTGATACTACTGACTTGGCACAGGCTTTATACTTCATTCAGATCATAACAGAAGATTTTTTTTTTCTTGCCATGAGGAGTTACTTGCTTTGGGCATTCTTGCAAACAGAAGTTGGGGATTGATATCCTCAACAACTTTTAAGGTACATGTCATGAAGTTGGACTGAATTTAGTAAACTTAGTGAATGTATATAGACGGTGCACCTTCCATGACAGGAAAACAGGAAGGATTTATTGCAGATACAAAAAGTTGTTAACATATCCAGATGCTCTTATTTCTTTCCATTGTATCTTGGGTAAGCAAAATCTCTGTGCCTAATGCTACTATTTTAAGTGACGTTTTGTAACAAGTTTTGTATTTGTGCAAATGCAACACTGGTATTGTTAGTTTCATAACATGCTAAAGTTGAACAATGAGGTATTTGGTGTGGATGTGTATTATTAAGAGTTTGACTATCGGCAGGGACAGGTGTTAGTGAAAATTTTATCTCTGTAAGAACAGTTAAATTTCATTAAGCAGAGAGTTAGCAATGTGAATTATTGAAAGAGGATTTCTACAGGAATGCAGCATTTCTATGTGATATGTCAAATTGAAATGACTTGAATATTTCCGTACAAGGTAAAACTAAGTCTATATAAGATATGTGGCAAAAAATCCAAGAATTTGGTAAAAAGCTACCTTTCTTCAAAATACTTCTTCAAAAGAAAATTTTGAATGAACATTTTCTCCAGTTAGCAAAGGTCACGTTGATGAACAGGATAATAAATCATTTGAAGAATACACAGCTGTTATAGCCCTATTAGTTGGAGAATACTACGAAAGGTTCACTGACTTTGAGAATCATGTCATCACACTCAAATTAGTATTTCAGCCTCACTTATTTGATATCACTAAGGCACCTCAAGAACTACAGATGGAATTGATTGAGCTCTCAGTAGATGACATTTTTTTTTTTTTTTTAAATTTCAGGTTAATGTGAGGGTACAAAAAACCACGTCACAATATTTGAATTTGTTAGGTAGAGTCCCTCTTGTAGTTGTGTAGCAGATGACATTTTAAAGTCATTGTTTGATGCTAAAAAAGATACAATTGAAATATGGAAAAATGTAGTACAGTACTCATATTTTTGGCAACACACCCCAAAAATGTTTTCTTTTCAACCATGAATTGACATTCTCCTACCTAACTCAAATCAAGACACGTTTAAGGTCACAAAATGACTGATGCCTATCTAGAGGAACAACTGAAACTGTGGATCTCCATGTTGTAACCAAATACTCAAATGCTTTCCAACAAAAAGCAAACACAACAAAGTCATTACAAGTTAATTTTAAAATGAAGTTTTCATTTTTTGAAATTATTAAGTACATAACAGAGTTTTACAAAATAATGTATACTTTTTAAGTATATTTAATTGAAGTTTCTTAAATGTGGCCTTAGTTGATTATAGCTAAATTAATGCGGCTTTCCAACATGAAAAGGTTTGCCGCCCCTGCTCAAGTGACTACCCAAGAGCACCTGGAATAGTGGGTTTTCACCTTAGAAGGGAGGGGCTGGAATTTATGGTTTATTTTGAAAGCCGTATTGATAAACATTAACATCCATCATTATGTGGATATTAAAATAAATAAAAATGTGACTAGGATCTATAGTATATAAACCATCACTTAAGAGTGCATGTTCACAGGCGGTGCCTGTGGCTCAAAAGAGTAGGGTGCCAGCTCCATATGCTGGAGGTGGAGGGTTCAAACCCAACCCTGGCCAAAAACTGCAAAAAAAAAAAAAGAGTGCATGTTCATAAAAATAATCTGTTGAAGCCATCCTCTAGTGACCTGCTTGGCTTCTCTGGTGTCTTTCTTCGGTGACTGCACATCCTTCCACCACAGCACATAAAATCTGTTAAGTCACCTGACCATCCCGCTCTGTGAACATCTTGAGGAAGGCAGCTGTAGTCTCTCTTCTGGCAGATGCACAGGCACACAACAAATGTTTACTGAATGAATGCAGTAAATATTGTGGATAGTTTTTGTTTATAATTCACTTAGTATTCTTTTGATTTTTGTTAATTTGTTTAGTTATCTATTAGTACAAACTTGGAGAGAAGCAGAAGTTAAAAATATATATGTAGGCAAAATGTAAAACTGTGAAAACTTATTAATGTTTATATAAATTGAGAAACTCATTATTTAATATTAACAAAATACCTCTCTCTAAATCATGGAATAGTAGTGTTACATAGGAACATAATTTGCAAACCACTGGCATAAATTCAGCAACAAAATCTCCAGTTAAGATTTCTCAAAGAACTAGTAGCTCTCATACTATTGTGCCACCTAGAAAACAGTCCTTTCTAGCAAGATAAAAATGTGCTTTCAAAAAGCATTTGAAGGATTTTCTAAATAAAGAACTATTATTTTGAAACTCACAAAAACATCAAGGATTCCAAAAATGCCACATTCTCTAGCTGGTCCTATACACAATTGATCACTTCTTTTACTAACAAATGAAAAGAAAAAAAAAATCACTTCTTTTACTAACAAATGAAAATTAAAAAAAAAATCACATTATGGGTAATTGACCAAAAAACCCAACAGCAAACAAAACATATGAAAAAAAACCCTAAAAATTTAAACCATAATCCATTCATAAAGTATTAAAACAGAATTAAAAAGCTTGTCAGTCAACAAGATGACTAAATAACAAGTACTGTACAGTAGGTATTTAGAAAACCTCTCTGAAACCTGTTTTCCATCAAATTTTGTATCATCTTCACTTAGAAATACTGAACTGAAATAATCATTGACTGTTTTCACTGTCAACTTTAACACAAGCAATAAATACTAAGTACTACTGCCTAGGTCCCTAAGGACACTACTAACACTGTACTTACTTTATTACCCATTGCTTACTCAAACTCTAGATCTGTAAGCAGCTATCATCCATCAAGATAAGAAATTAACAATATAAAAGATACTTAGTGAAACAATTAGGCCAGTTAAAGTCACTGTAGAGTCTGGAATGCTTGCTCTAGGCTCAATGATTTTAATCAGGAAAAAATTCATAGGAAGAAAAACTACAAAAGGATAGATAGAGTGTTATACCTGGAGATCTAACATATGGATTTCTAAAAGTACTGTTGTGTTTACCAAATACATTTCATATTTGGAAAAAAATACACTAGACTTGGAAGAATTCTCCCTGTACTTTTCTTGTCTCTTAGAGAGGGGAAAAGGAAGGCAGGTGTGGTGACGTAAGAAGGATCAGGTCACACACATCAACTATAAAATTCAGTTACACCAAATGACAAAGAATTAACATACTTTTGAAACATACAACCGTGCTATGGAGAAAAATACTTAGAAACTGAAATCAGGGAACTGAAAGGAGAAAAACGTACTACTCGAGTTCTGAATCCAGGAAGCATTGCTTCTCATTGGGGTGACTTCAATATAGAAGTGAGGAATTTAGGATCGTTGGTCTGTAGCAGCTCATACCCCAGACAAAATTCTTAGTGGCTGGAGCTCATTTTATAGCAAGAAAAATGGGCAGAAGGGAGCGAAGACGAGTAACTTTGTGCTGAAGATGTAAGAATTATATACAATTGAAAAGTGTTCCAGAAGCCTTATAAATACGAGAGAGCAAAGAACTAAATCATTCGGCAGCGAGAAATAGGGCAGGGTCAGAATACAGAAGTACACTGCTGTTTACTAAGGGGGCTGGGGTAATTTCAATATCAATCATAAATCCATTTTGTAACACGCGATAACTGAAGGAAATTTTTATAAGCGAACACAGAAGGCTTCTCCGTTCCTTCTGTGCAACCATTACAATTATTAGAAGCAAGAAAAAGGTTTTTTTTCTCTCTCTCTCTCTTCTCAGCCAGGTCTCAAGGTAGCGGCTGGGTTTTGACAAGAAAAAGGCCTTTGGGAAAGGTAGCAGCCTGCGCTAATTTAGATTTGTGAGGCTGGTTAGTCCATCGCCTTGGCCATTTCTGAGCTATCGTTCCAGGCAGAGGGTTTCGGAACGCACCGCTGCGGGCCACCCCGGCGCTCGCTCGGCCTCCACCGCCTCAGCTCCTCCTTAAGCGCACCTGGTCTGTTAACCAACAGCTAAGTCCGGAGGCCGACAGACTGCGCCGGCGGCAAGATTCAAAAACCATTCTGGGCTCAAGGAGGAAGAAGTTTCTCCCGGTCCCCCAGAACCATCCCCAAAGTGGGACAGGCCACCTCCGTCCAGAGCAACCGGAAACCCGCAGGCTGGAGACGGGCGCCACAGAAGGGCCTCCTAAGCCAGCCCTGCGCTCTAAGCCGAGGCCTGGACAGCGCGGCGGGGCCGGGCCTATCTCCCCTCGGAAGCCCGCCCGGCAGTCAAGGCCTCTATCCTGGCCCCAGGGCGGTAGAGCAGCTAGGAAGGGAAACAAGCGCAGGACAGCGCCACGGAGCTCACCCAGGCTCAAGGCATCGCGCACCCGGCGGCAGCGGAGCCGCCCCGGCCAGCCGCTCAGACCCGCTGGCGGCCGCAGCTCGCTCGGCGACCCGGTCGCACCTCAGTGACGCAAAGCCCCGCCCCCGGCGCGTTGCCTGGAGACGGTGTCTGAAGATTTGTTTGGTTTTTTTTTTTTTTTAGAGACAGAGTCTCACTTTGTCGCCCTCGGTAGAGTTCCGTAGCGTCACAGCTCACAGCAACCTCCAGCTCTGGGGCTTAGGCGATTCTCCTGCCTCAGCCTCCCAAGTAGCTGGAACCACAGGCGCCCGCCACAACACCCGGCTATTTTTTGGTTGCAGTTTGGCCGGGGCCAGGTTCGAACCCGTCACCCTCGGTATGTGAACCGGCGCCCTACTCACTGAGCCACAGGCGCCGGTTCTTCAAGCGCCCCGTCCGGCTCATGCTCCGCCTCCAGGATGGACGTTCGGTCCCCGAAGGCAGTCAGAGAGAGGAGAGGTGGCGGAGAAGGCCGAGGAATGGGCTGTACTCAAGTGGCGGCGGGAGAGTCTGATTTGGTAGGCTGGGAGACAGAGCAGGGGCTCCGTGGCTCTAACGGCGCCGTCTCCGGGGCGGAAAGTCGAGCGCCCAGCTGCCGATAGGTGTCGCACTGCGAGCCCCTGCATGGTCAAGGGATGGTCTCCAAGCCTCCAACCTCCCATTGATCATAGCTGCGCAAAGATCATCTCGTTTCTTTATCATGAAATGAGGCCCATTGTGCTCACCTAGCTGGATTAAGCATAAAAGAGAATGTATTGAAAGTTTTAGCAAAGGGCCCACAATGGTAAGCTTTAATGAATCATATTTATTATGAACACATATTGGCACTATGTGTTGCTTTTCATGACGTCTGAGTCAATAATTGCTGTCCATTAATCACATCTATTGTTTGCCAAATACTGCACCCGGCACTTGGCAGGCATGGCTCTTGCTTAAGTAGTTTGCTCAAAGTCACACAGCCAGTAAACAGCGGAGCAAGGATTTAAATCTAGGTCTGGCTGACACCATTGCCTCTGTGCTTAGCAGCTAAATGAAATGACTTCTTAGGCTTCTTAATGTTGGGGTACTCATTCTTCACCAGTCATTTGTAGATTTACCCTGTGTAGAGCTAATTCTGCCCTCTACAAATAGATAATATTTATTGACCATTTATTATGTGTCAAACTCTGTTCCAAAGATTTTATAGCCATTCATTTAATCCTTACAGCAATCCTGTGAATAGGTATTATTAATGCTCTTATTTTACAGATGAAGAAATTGGTTTAGAAAAGCAAACTAATTTTTCCAAGGTCAAGCAACCAGTAAAGAGCAGAGATAAATTCAAACCAGAGCCAAATGAATCCTAAGCCTGTGTTTTTAACTCCTATTTTAAACTATCTCAATAAGATAGTTGGGACCTGGTCCATGTCTGTTTGTGCACCAATGTCTCCTTGACGAACAGCACAGTGCCTGGTACACAGCAGTCGTTCAAGGTTTGAATTGTTTTTTAAGACATGGGAGTCTCACTGTGTTGCCAGGGCTGGCATCAGACTCCTGGCCTGAAGTGTTCCTCCTGCCTTGACAATATCCGAATATTTAATGAATATATTTGAATGCTGGAAAAGTGAAAAGCTTAAAAAATGAAGTATAAATAATGATTTGGTACATTGCAATAAATACCTCATTAAATTGAATAAGGTCCTTTAGTTCAGCCTGATTAGAGCCTGGGAATCAGAAATTACTCTATTAAAACTGCCTTCTGTTAAACATTGTACTGGAGTTTCTAGTAGCTAAAATAAAACAAGATGAAGAAATAAGAGGCATTCAGGTTGGAAAGAAATATTTAACACTGCATGTAATTGCATAAGAAAATACCATGAAATACTACTAAAAAGCTACTAAAACGCAAATAAAGTAAGTTTAGCAAAAGTTGTGGGATACAAAATCAGTATACAAAATTAAATGTGAAAAAAATTAATTGTGCTTCTATCTACTAGCAATGAACAATTGGAAATTGAAATTTTAAAAGTATCATTTGCAGAAAAAAAAAATTTAGGGAAAATCTAACCAAAGATGTGAAAGATATGTATACTGAAAACTATAAAACATCATTGAGAGAAATTAAAGAAGGCCTAAATAGAGATATATCAAGTTCATAAATCAGAAGATTCAATATTTTAAAAACATTGTTTCTGTCTAAATTGATCTATAGATTCAAGGAAATTTCAATACAAATGCTAGCAGATTCTTTTTATGGAAATTACCAAACTGATGCTAAATTTTTTTTTCCGGCAGTTTTGGCCTGGGGCTGGATTTGAACCCGCCATCTCCAGCATATGGAGCCGGTGCCCTACTCCTTTGAGCCACAAGTGCCACCCCTAAAAAATTTTTTTTCATACTAATATGAGGGCACAAAAGATTAGGTTATGATGTTTGCATTTGTTAGGTAAAGTCCCTGTGCTGTATCCCACACCCAGTAGGTGTGCCACGTACCCTTACATTGTGCCCATTAGGTGGGAGCCCAATGATTCCCCCTCCTGCCTACCTTCCCTACAACTTGAATTGAATTTTTTCTCTTGTCTGGGTATGCATATTAGTATTGAGTATATTGGATCCTTGCTTTTTTAATTCTTGTGATACTTTACTAAGAAGAATGTGTTTCAACTCCATCCAGGTTAATTTAAAAGATGTAAAGTTTCCATCTTTTTTAAAGGCTGAATAGTATTCCATGGTATACATATACCATAGTTTTGATTCTAAAATTTATATGGAAATGCAAAGGACCTAGGATAGCCAAGACTTTGATAAAGAAAACCAATGTGGGAATTTATACTCCCTGATTTTAAGAATTATTACAAGAGTTATAGAAATCAATACAGTGGCTTTGATTTGTATTTCTCTGATAATTAGGGATGATGAGCATTATTTCATATGTTTGTTAGTCATTTGTCATCATGAAAAAAGTTTCCATTCATCTCTCTTGCCCAATTTTTAATGGGGTTGTTTGTTCTTTTCTTATTGATTGGCTTGAGTTCTTTGTAGATTCTGGTCATTAGCCCTTTGTCAGATTCGAAGCATGCAAATATCTTCTCCCTTTCCAAAGGTTGTCTCTTTGCTTTCTTGGTTGTGTCCTTATTGTGCTAAAACTTTTTGACTTGATTAGGTACCATTTATTTATGTATTTTGTTGCTGCAATTGCCAATGGGGTCTTCTTCATAAATTCTTTTCCTACGCCAATAAGATTAAGAGTTTTTCCCACACTCTCTTCTAGGATTTTTGCAGTTTTGTGTCTTAGATTTAAATCTTTTATCCATTGTGAATTAATTTTTGTAAGTGGTGAGAGGTGTGGTTCCAGTTATAGTTTCTTACATGTGGCAACCCGTTCTCCCAGGTTTTCATGTTTTTTTTTTTAAAAATAGGGATTTCCTAGTTAAAAAAAAAAACAGAGGTTTAATAAAATTATAGTAAACACGGGTGGCACCTGTGGCTCAAAGGAGTAGGGCACCGGCCCCATATGACAGACGTGGTGGGTTCAAACCCAGCTCCGGCCAAAAACTGCAAAAAAAAAAAAAAAAAAAAATTATAGTAAACATGGTTTTGTAGTGAAGACCAGAAAAATTTGAGAGACTTGAAATGGTATGTTTTTTCCACGAAAGTATGTTCAATGCCTCTTGCTTTTTTGTAAAGTTACTAAACATCTATGACAGGACTGTGGGAGTATATGAGGAAGACTATGAGTGGCAATGAATTAGAAATATTTTTAACTTCTTGTATGATTCATAAAATCATAAAGTTGAAAGAACTGTCTAAAAATTGTCTAGTCTGACATTCCTTTGCAGGTGAGGAAGCTGAGATCCAAAAATGGGAAGTAATTCACCTAAGGACTAAAGAGCAAGTTAATTAAACTATGTTAGGATCTAGATTTCCTGGCCACTAGTCTAGTGCTTTTCCTTACAATACATTACTCTTTTTTGGTTTTAATTATATCAGTGTAGAGCAGCGTTTTTCAACCTTTATTTATCCTGTCTATCTATAGTTAAACTTCCACAGCTTACTTAAATTATACTGATAAAAAAGAAAAAAAAGCTGGGCATGGTAGCTCCCTGCCTATAATCCTAGCATTCTGGGAATCCGAGGCAGGTGGAATGCCTGAGCACATGGGTTCGAGACCAGCCTGAGCAAGAGTGAGACC